>BROG01000728.1:0-320000 GCA_030159075.1 Atrina japonica | reverse complement strand
AATGGGAACTACGAATTAAAACTAGATTGAAAAAATCTGTCATGTCTCTCTTTCTATGTCAGAATGTACTTTTGAATCCTTTAATTATATAATTAACTAACCTGACTACGCAATGAAATGTTCTCTTCATTTCAAGTATTTGGATGTACAAGAAATGAACAAAACCTATACAATACCGTCAAGAAAAAATTAACAGAATTTTTAACATTTGAAATATTATAATAAAATTTCCTGTTTTGATTTTGTCCCTTTACTTTCTTTTTCAAACCTGATATAACATTCAGGGAAGTTAGCTTTATTATCATTCGTTTGTAATTGAAAGTAGATTAATTTTTATAGACATGAGTATTGGTTGTAAATCATACACGATGCATGAATTATAAGTTCTCATCTTCAAAAAGGTTTATATATGAAGTGATATATATATATATCTGTGTGTGTGTGTGTGTGTGTGTGTGTGTGTGTGTGTGTGTGTGTGTGTGTGTGTGTGTGTGTGCGTGTGTGTGTTTATATCAATGAGATAGTCCGACTAGTGTACTTATTACACTGAATCTTTCTCAGCTTCACTTAGGATACTTTCTTTCTGTCTGTATGAGAAAATTACTCGTGACGTTTATTAGCGGACGCCTCTTTCTATAGTATCTATTCATTATACAAAGGTTTGGTTATGTATATATTGCAGCGCGATTCTGTCGGTTAATATTTTGACAGACATCATTTCGTCAGTGCTGATTTTTATAATTATTATCTGCGCACTGATAAGAAATATAACTATGTTTTCTCCTGTGTCTTACTAATTCATTCCTAGGAAATAATACGGATCAATATGCATTCGCTTACAGAAGCTCCGCCTCAATAGCACCAAAGCATCTGGTGTTTCCATACTAGATAATCACACATCCGAAAAGCACTCACAACCGAAATGAACAAATTACTTCAAAATTTCTTATACAATAATGAATGAATACGTGGGAAGAGTTAGTCTTTCAACTACAGTGGAGGAAAGCATAATAATGGATCAACCAGATTCTTTTATTGAAAACAACACGCAATATTTTATTTACTGGCGTGATTTCTTTAAAAATAGCTCTAAAAATTTATCATTTGGAAATGTCAGTGAAAATTTGAACATGTCCAGTATTCAAATAAGTTTGTCGCACGAATCACTGATTGGATTAACTATTTTATATACAATCACCACACTGCTTTCAATAACTGGGAATATATTTGTTGTTTTGGTTTTTGTGAAAGGACGACACTCAAGGACAGATTTACGTCCATTTCTCTTGAACTTAGCAGTGGCGGATCTAGTGATGGCTTTTTTCTGTATGCCTTTCACTTTTGCAGATACGATAATGGGTAGGTGGGTATTTTCAGCACCCTTATGCACTCTCGTTCTTTTTGTGCAACTCTTTGCCGTCGCCGCGAGTGTCCTCACGAATATGGCGATTGGAATTGACAGATTCTTAGCTGTTACCTTTCCACTGAGGTCCAGAGTGACTTATGCACGTTCAAAGTATGTCATAGCTGTAATATGGACGTGTGCATTTTCTTTAGCCGCTGTTCAATTTTTTGTGGGACGGGCAGTCAGTTTTGGAGAAACAGTGAAATGCATCGAGCTATGGCCAGATTTAAAGCGAAGACGTATATATACTATTTGTATCTTACTGTTTACTTACATCATACCGTTACTTATTTTATCAATAACCTATACCATAGTTGGCATTTTATTATGGAAACGGACAGCACCTGGAAATAAAGACCACGTTCGAGATTTACACAGATTACGTTCAAAGATTAAGGTGAGTACATTTATCTATAGATTTACTCATTACCATATTTTTACTCAAAGGCCGTTTTGTAACTGATTCGAATGATAGATAAGTTTATAATTGGAAATTACATTATCATCCTATCATGACATTCATTTTTAATTTCTGATAACTGCATCTACGAAATTACTCACAATCAGATGTACTTAAGATAACAATAATTTCGTCACAATTCTTCCTTGCAGTTGATATATGCGCTTCGTACATATGAAATTGATCAAGGTCGTGTATAACATGTGTATGCGATAATGCAAGAAACGCATTTGTGTCCCCATAGAATGTCAAAATTAAATTTACACTAATTCTAAAGTTTGTGTAAATTGAAGTTTAAAATGATATAGAATATACGATCAATTTCATTTATTGATATTGCAACAAAATGATAAACAAATAACAGTAGCAAGATATTTGCTGAAGATTATTGGATTATCACCATAAAACTTGATAATTTACTCGAGTCTGAGAATGTTCTCCTGCTACGTAAATCAGATTTCAGGATTAGCCTAAGTTGAGTAAAGTTTCAGACTTTCAGATGCTTACTCCTCCATAGCACCTGATCCCACCTCTTGATTTCAAGAGGTCCGTGTTTGTCCATTTTTTATCACATTTGTACCTATATTCTGGACGTCCTAATGATTTATACCTTGTTTTCTGAGACTTTTTATATTTAAGAAATTCTACAGTCTTATGGTGTCAGGCCCTGGTTTCACAACCCGAAGAGTGACATTGAAAAGTAAAACTGAATTTTAACAATTGCTAAACTTTACTATTTTAAATTCTTATCTTACTATGAATTTAAAAAGTTTAATTTGGTATAGAAATGTTACCTGTCATAAAGACGTTAAGTCATAAAAACTACAAAAATGGATAAATGTAAATAACCATTTTGTTACTTTTAAAAATCGCATTCGTCAATATGAATTTATCAATGATCTAGAAACACTGTCAAAACACACTAAAGTATAAAATGTTTTACAATATATATATATATATATTATATATATATATATATATATATATATATATATTATATATATATATATATATATATATATATATATATATATATATATTACAAACATAATACATGTTATATCTCTATAAAAACGTCCAAATACATATGGCGATCCTTTCTATCGTAAGATTTTACAGCTGAGCTCGAATTCAAAAAATATGTATATGGTTCCGAAAGCTATCATACAAGACCAAAAACTAAACCTTAATGTATTGCCAAATCCGTCTGGGAGAAGTCACTATAAAATATGACTATCATAGCTCTTGGGGGGTTGAGAATGCATTTCCATACGAACTACATACGCAGATAAGTATAGCCAGATATATACATCCTTCTTAGCTTTTATATATGTTATGAAAATGGAGTGTCCAGGCTGTCATATGATACTATATGATAAAGACAAAACCATGATTTACAATTAATTAACAACAAACATAATTAAAGTTCATCATCACTTAAGCGATCCTCCGTAATTCAAACACTAAGTATATCTGAAACTGAAACTGTTAAAGGTTAAGCGTGGTGGAGGACATCCCAGGGTGACGAAAAACCCGTATCAATGCGCCATGGTGATCCTTGATATATTTAGATAAAGGTAAAATGTTAAATGGATGGTAGACATATTTGCCAAATACATTTAGTTGTAGTACCTGATCTTGTAAGACACCACTTTCTCTTTTTGGAACTATAAATCTATTTTAAATTCGAAATTATCGTCTTGGGCATATATGAATACTTCGATGCCGCCTGAACAGCACAGTTTTATGACTTCCTGTGTATAATTGGTAAAATTGTCGGTCAGGAAAGTCATATTTTAGCTTAGATAGCAGACATATTCCACAGAGATCGAATTTGGCACATCAAAGGATCAATGACATTGGTACCATTACCGCATTTGACCAATTTGATTACGCGAGTCGTTAAAACACAGAGGAACATAGCGTCATGTCTGGGAGTCAATCTATTCACGATATTGTAATAGTATTTGTATTATGCATTTCTAAATATGCAGCCCCCTTAATGATTATATTTACATCGAGTATCTGTCAGGTCTATACGTTTGTCTATTAAATTCTCTGAATTAATGGGAAATAAGTTGCAAGTTAAAGTCTTTAGGCTTGGAATTCTAGTGTCTAACGCATTTCTAATATTTCATCTCTCATTAATCGTGATTTCATCTCTCGATATCATTATATTCTCCTTTAGAGTTTTGCTATGTATGTGGGTCATATATATACTTACCTTTTTACCTTATTCAACTTCCATCTGCCATCTAACCTAAATACAGCTTTTAAGTTTTTCCCGACACCAACATTAATATTTTCTGATAAACGTTTCATCTATGAAAGCATATAATCTAATATATACCTAAATCTGCCCAAAGGTACGCATGATAGAAATGACTTTCAACTAAATGTAAAACAAAATGACAAGAATCTCAGCTAGGATTTATTTAGCAATAAATGATGATAATTTCATCTTGCTATGGTTATGATTTAATTGTTTCTATTTCAGACTACAAATGAATATCAAATGTTTGCTTGATAAACAGCCCATACCTCACACACACACACACACACACACACACACACACACACACACACACACACACACACACACACACACACACACACACACACACATTATTTTAACCCTTTTACGGCAATAAACTTATAAAACCGTCTTAGATTCTCCCTAAATCACAATTGCCCTATGGATAACAATAATGTTCTTTCTTCAATTAGTTACTTAAAATTTTAGAACTCGTCCTCTCATCCATGAACGATAATGTCGAAACTTAACGGAAGCAAAAATGTACAGTTTATATATATACATATTTTCCGTTTTCTCTGTAAGTAGATGTTCAAATGCATGGGATGTATTATCTAAAATCACTTGCTTGCGTGAACGGAAATGAATTGATGTAAAATACAATATTACAGTCCTTCTTGTACACGTGAAAAACAAACGAACTGTTCATTTTTTTTGTTCTTGGCAATATCACTTTTCAACGGAGTTTCAAATGTAATGGTAAAAATGGATATACCTTGTCTTCGGTATAATCATGAGTGGAGTGGTATTGAAAGTACGTGAAGAATCGTGTAGTCAAACGAGCTTTCATCCTTATAAGTTTTATTGCAATCTATATTAAAACGAAATCAAATGCCACTACACCGGAGAGCATTTGTGATAGTCTGTTACTTGGCTTTGCTATATGTATAATCTTACAGATCAGCCTTACCAGACGATTTGACTTAGTTAATTAGAAAATTAGATTACAATACAACGAAAACATTGCTATGTTTTCAGACGACGAAAGAGGTTTACTGTAAAAGATGTATAGTAGCGTCAACACAGTAATGAGAAAGAAGTCGGTGATAATTGCTGAATCTTGATTGAAGGGATTAGAATATACGTGAAATGTCTTTCCTCTGCTAATGTGACATACATACGAATGCATTTGTCTAGAATTACTATAATAAAAGCTTACGCTACCAAGAGCTGCGTCTAGAAAGAGATGACAGAAAATTAGGCTATACATTTTTGCGTACAAGGTGTATATTATGTTGTTCTGCAACATGTCCAAACGACTATATACTGTTCATGAGTTATTGTAAGAACACATCTACTTCAGCATCATAATCTTACTAATGTGAACTAAGGCAATGCCTTGAAAGATGGCGCAGCTCCTTGTTTAAAGAATCCATCGATATTCGATATCAGTAGGGCAACACTTTATCTGCAAAAACAGTTTAATTATGACATGAAGTTTGAATATTATTAGAAGTTATGGCGTTACAAAGGACTTAGTCTGCAAAACGTTTGCTGGTACAGTTGTTAAGTACCTCGTTGTCAAACTGTTTTAAGAAAATGAATATTTATCTATATGAAGCTAATACAATTCAAAATAAAGTATTCAATTTGAAAAAATATATATTTTGTCAATCATTGATGTATCGGATAATATATAAACAAAATAAATCGAAAAAAGGCATATCGAGTTAATTAACGCTCAGCATTTTAGGCCTCGCAGTAACCTTCAGGCGATTGTTTAACGTTTTGCTGTGTCGGTGTATTTGAAATTCTATGGACGGAATATATCCAGTATAGTCCTCTGTCTTTTAGTGCCAATGTGTGTATTGGACAGGACTTTACGCGTCTCTGGTGAACCTATATGTTTTTATTCTAGATATAACCCTTTTATTAATTGCCTAATATTGGCATCAACAGGAGCATGTTACTGGAATTTTTAAAGCCAGTACTGAACAGTTTATAATAAGTGTTAAATAATTTACCGGACGTTTGACTCTGTTACATCCCCCTCACACTATTGTTTCTATAACGTCATTGCGATATGATAAGTAGATTACAATCGCCGGAAAATGGTCGCAAAGCCTGAAAGCATTAGCGATAATTAACTGCATATGCCGTGCTGGATTTATGTATAAGTGTGTATGAGTGTTACAATGCCAATGTGTGATATCATTTTAATATGCAATGTTTATGATTTACTGTAAAACGATAATACAATATGAAGCGTAATAAATCATTTTTCCCAATGATGTAAAGAGACAAAAATTGACACAGAGAGAAAGATGCAAAGGAAAATGATCGGATATTTGTCAGTGATTTCAGTAGTTTTCAAATAATAAAGTATCTGTTTCATATTTTTTCTTTACAATTAGGGACTGCTATTACTGTTCGCGGAATTAAAAACTTTGTGATACATGAGTTCTAAATTTAATATTTTCGCGATTTCAAATGTCCACTTCATAATACAATTATCATACTTTATTGCGCGATAATTTTATGTTCGCGAACGGAAACTTTCCCGAAATTACGCCTAAATAAAACCTAATTTACAGTACCTCAATCTGGTTGAGAATGTTTTGGAGGGTCTCTGCTGATGCATTTCCTCCCATATGAACAATGTCTTGTCGAATGGCATCATTGAATTGTATTTAGAAAGTCATATACAGGGGATGCTTACTCCTCCATGGCACCTGATCCCACCTCTTGGTTTCCAGAGGTCCGTGTTTGTCCATTTTTACCGGATTTGTATCTATGTCCTGGACATCCTATTGATTTATACTTTGGTATCTGAGATTTTTATATTGTATGCACTTTAAGTAATTAGTTAAAATGTCGATATAATTGATATGTCAAAATAAAAAAGACCATGTGAAACTCAATGAAATGACAGGTATGTATGTGATTATGATAAGATGTTGTATATAAGCACTGTTTTTTATCATCGAAATAAACATGCTGTATAGATATTGACTTATTATCATACATCAATGATTTATAAATTTTGGAAAAACTCACATTAATAAACATTGATAACCTTAGTGCCAAATGATAAGCAGGTATGTGAGTAAACATTAAAAAAATTACAGCATTTCTATCGTTAATGTAAAGTACGTACATTAGCTGTAAACACACACACACACACACACTCTCTCTCTCTCTCTCTCTCTCTCTCTCTCTCTCTCTCTCTCTCTCTCTCTCTCTCTCTCTCTCTCTCTCTCTAAATCTAGAGAGAGGGACTATATATTTATCAAGTCCATTAAAATAGGAAGTGTTTTACTCAAAAGCACAGTTGAACCCGGATATATTGAAATCGAAAGGGATGAATTATTGTTTCAAATAAACAGGGTTTTCAAAATACGACCGGGGAATCAATATCATTTCAAATAAAGCGGGATTTCTATGTAACAGGTTTCAAGTGGGTTCGACTTTACTTGTTTGATTCAGTTACGATATGAATGGGATCTTTCTCATTTTCTCGGGTAGTAGGATGACATTTTATTTTGGTGATTTATCATTTTGTTTTTTACGTAATGATTGTACAGAACTACATCGTCCAACAGATAAGAAAATAACCTATAAATTTTCATGTTTTATGTGTTTATATATCATACATGTTCCATTAGTTGTCATGGACACGCTTCCTCATTTGAGGGGGGTAGCAATATTTTTAAAAATGCGTTGAATAGTCTTTGACATTAAATAGAAATAATGCATAATATAAATATAAAGCACTGTAGTTTTATATAACTTTTTAAGAGTACACCTTGGGGTCTAACATTTATGATATGTATTTTAAGTATTTTTAGATCGTGGGATAAACGAATCTGAAAAATCTTTAGGAATGGTCCATTTACTGTTGATACATTTCTTATTTGCTTATCAACTTTCACATTTACTGAGCGCATTATTATCTAATGGGCGATAAGCAAATATAAGTACAATCGCAGGTCAAATTTGATATGTACTGTTACATGAATATCCATTTAAGATATATGTCAGGAGAAATTTAGGGTGGATAGCTGTGTTTACCAAACATTTATTTCGCGTTTTTATTTTTACTACTTGTACCTGATGTACAATAACAAATAAGAGATATAAACACTAAGAAAAAATATCATTTTCTTGTATATTTTTGAAAATATGGTCAGGTTCAGTGTTGTATGAATATACAAATAGTAAGGTTGAGTAAATCAATTGCAATTGAATAACTGCCAAACTGGGTTTCTCAGTTTCTCAAGCAATTTTCACCAAATATATAGGAAATTTAGAACGCTTATGCCTATCTCTCATTTGTTAATCTTTATCAATCTAAGTAGTAAAACAGGAAAGAATATTAAAAAGAACACAGCTAATGGCCTTTTAGTAGTAATGTGAAATCTTAGTTATACATTATGTACGTCACCGCGTGTGAATATGACATGGACACCTGATTTAACTATATAAAATTTGAAGATATCATACACGTATATGGAATGAACACCGCACCTGATTTAACTATATATCAATTTTTAAAGAAATTTGGGGCTAATAATTATTAAATTGCACATAGGCATACAGGCAACGTCAGTTTAAATATTTTATGACACCTGATCCCACAATTAGATTTTCCGAAGTCCGAGTATCACCTTATATGTATCCTGTACTTTGGACCACCTTTGTTTAAAACGTTAATGTATATCCCTTTGTATTAGAATTATTTTCCTCATGACCGCCTAATCTGACTTCATGACGAATTTATGTAGTTAATGGGCGGTTTTGTTGTCTATCTTTAAATTGAGACTTAAAACGTAAAATATCCCTCACTGCATTGGCGTCAGTCCATAGCACACATGAAAATTTGAGGTACATCACCGAAAGTGATTGACATCACCATTTAACTGAACAATACTGTGATACGACTAGAAAACGGAAACAAAAAATCTAACCATCTTACCAACCTTGCCGACTCTACATGATCACTTGGTACATAGTATACAGATAAACCCGTAATATATTACATATCACTTGACTCTGTTTAGATGCTGCATGTTATCTATCCTTCCGGACACCTGATCCCACCCCTTTTGTGATTTGCAATTGTTATTCGTTTCGAGACTGTTATTATGTATTCAATATGACGTATTCTATCGGACTGGAGTTTCGAATATTCATTGGTACTTTTTTCATTTAAAAAAAAAACGGGTAATTTATATATATTATTTTTCATACAATTTGAATTTCATATAAGCAACTTTTTTTTAAATATCTACATATTATATATATGACAGATTATATTTGGAAGTCCGATGATATTTTCTCAGGTACGTAATAACAGTGGTCGCCAAGTTATGATGGAAAAAAATATTGAATGTAGCGTAATATATCATCTACCCATGAAGAAAGCAACACCCTTCCTCAAGTAAACTGACAAACTTTCCAACAAAATCAACTTAGTCTCCAGTCGTGACGTCTTTGGTTAAAAAGTATTTGTTTTGCAGATATGTAGATAGTAAAATATGCATTCTTATTACCTACAGTTCTCTTTATGATATGATAAATAGCAGGAACATTTTACAGGAATTTATATTTAATGTAATAAATTTAATTATTGTAATCTCTTTTAAATCTAACAAGATGATAATTGATATTCATATACAGAATTGCCATCATTACAAGTTTTCTGAGCAAATGATTATCAAACATCTTGTAGCAGAATGAAAGAGCTGACATTAGATCTTATCATGGCGACATAAGACGAATACAGACTCACAGAATATAAAAACCTCGGATGTATCGTCCTGCTCAAGACATTGACTTGCTCTTTGTTTATGTAAACATCATTATTTCTTTTGATTGTGCTTTTCAGTACTAAAAATGAACCGAAATTTTGATCACTAATAGATACTGTAAATGTAAAAACTGGATCTGAACGGAAAGCAGACGTCAAATTTGACAGACAATCTCCTGTATCATACTCAGTTATTAACAGTATTTAAAGTTTTACATCTAGAATCTTTGTAGTGGGCGACTTACATAGTCTGTCAAAAATACGTGTTTCAATCAAGAGAGGTGGTACATCCAATACGGAGCATGTGCACGTTATCACCTATCCTGTTTGTTTCACATTAAAAATTCGAGCTCAACTGATTAGATTTTATTGACTGAAACGTTCATCTTGAGCATTTCTTTTGGTGTTTTTTAACTTTTTTTCAAAATTATAATGTTGGTATGATGTTAATATAATACTGTCATATAAATCTATAAACACTACAAAATACTATTCGTAAGGGTATATATGACCTGGGCTCGTTATGATCAAGGTCTACACCAGTAATAAAGCATGGATTTGGAGTGTGCTTAATATGTCCTGGACATTCTATTGATTTATACTTTGGTATCTGAGATTTTTTTATATATTAGATATACGAATATGTTCATTTTCAGCTTATCAAATCACCTTGCATTCATTGTTAACGAATAAATGACAAATATATAGTGACATATATTAATACCTACACATCTACTGCACACGTAAATCAAACACACGGACAAATATACTACCACACACGTTTTTATAAATCTGTTTTATCACATACACCTGAATGAAAATAACAAGTCATGACGTTTAGCTCATTAAAATATTTTTGTCCATAAATCACTGAAAAAGATATCTACACCATCCAAAAATATAGTTGTGGTAAATAAAAAAAATCAACCCTTAGTCTTTCTTTGTTACAACTTCGACCATGTTCTTCAACTCTTTTCTTCTAAACTCACAACATTAGCTTTCCCTTTCTTTTCATTTATTAAACACATAAAATGGAGAATTAAAAACATAATTATTGAAAAACTACGCCTTAACCTCAATACACAATAGCACTATATCAATATTATTTGCTCCATGGAGCATTTGCGACGGATGTGACATGCTAACAGCCTAACGCCGACTCCTTCCGGACAACTGCTCCCATCCCGTTCGGGATTCACAATTGTTGTTCGTGTCGGGACCGTTATTATAGCCGATTTGTCGTATTATAATGAACTTGGAGTTTCGTATATCCAGTGGTATTTATTTTTATTTATAACATTGGTATAATCTTAAAATTCGAAGGGAAACGTTATTTCATCGCTTTATGTATTCCCATTATAAAACAAAAAATGAATTGAAACAGAATTTAAATATGGTCCCATACTTGAAGCTTGTTTGTGATTGCCATCGGATAAAATTAATTTACAAAAAGTTATTTTTTATAATGATATACTTTGAAGCAATTTAAACACGTGTTCACTTTTAAAATGGCTGCCTATAGACAAGTTTACAAACACTTTTTACAACCAATACATCATACATATCTTAATGACTCATCCTAATCATCTCATTCATACCTAACGATTATGAATGATACTGATGCTGTGATTATTAATGATACCATCTACAACTAAGAAAGAAATTTCGATCTCATTATTTCAAAGATGTCTAAAAAAAGATACAAACGATTAATCTAATCATAAAATAACATTAAAGACATCGTCTTTTTGCTTGATTTTAGAATGTCTTATTTTCAAATCTGAATGTGTATCATGTAGTTAAGGGTATCATGCCCTGTCTAAATAAATAGTTTGAACATCGTCTGACATTCCTAAAATCAAAGCTTAATGCAGAGTAAAGGAAGGTTAATAGGTTTTTCAGTACTGACAGTTGTCTTGAAAAATTGTAGTCTTGAAGATATTTGTAATATGATATATTTTGGTGCCTTTGTCGGAGAACCATTTTTCTTTACAATCCGAGCAACAAACAGTGTTATTCCACTGAATGTAAAGGATCATTATGAACAGAATACCAAAGTTATAGTTTTGACAAACGGGCCACACAAATGCTCAAAAGACCGTTCATCAGTTGAGCGCCAATTTGAAATAGATAAGCAAAATTGAAGAAGTACTAATCAATAATCAAAAACTCGTTATAACACGACGAGTTAGATGTGCAAATGGTCTCACCATGAAGAATCCCAAACGGGATAAGACCAGGTGTCCGGAAGGAGTCAGCGTCTTCTGCTGTCATGCATGTTCCATGGAAACATTTTTAGTTCGATGAACTTGTCAAATTCGGTAAAAAGGTCAATTTTGGTGAAAACCGTGATTGGTGAAACGGAGTCACTGTCTGTGGCCGTGATCCAGAATACTATTTAATATCTCTGAGAGGGGGACTTCATAATGTTTAACAAGATCCCCGTATCGACCATAAAACTTCTTAAACGACGACTCCAAGCGTTCAACAACGAACGTAACCTTGTGTCAATAGTTTATTGGCTAGTCGTTTAGCTCTCAGAATAAAACATTCATAAGAAGAGCATGTCCTGGCATAAGGTATAAGTTTTGAAATGAAAACGCCATAGGCAGGAGAAGGCATATTACTACTTCGAAACGGGAAGTTTGTGATATGGAAATTGATATCGTCTCGTTTGTCATAGAGGGATGTTTGAAGTTGGCCGTCTTTTCCAATCGACAGGAGTAAATCTAGGTAAGAAGCAGATGTGTTGCTCTTTGTCGTCTCATTGATCTCTAGCTCTACAGGATACATCTGGCAGAGGTAATACATGTATATTTTTCGAAAGGGAAAGTGGTATCCTACAAGGTCAAATGATAAATATAAATGTATTGCCAAAACCAACGAAGAGTAACCACTGTAAATGATGAATATCTTAGCTTTTGAATAATTCAGAATTTAAATGGTGTTATCTGTGCGAAATATTACTTTAAGTTTATCAGCTGTAACCGTAAAACCAGATACTAGGTTCATGTATACCCTCGGGGACTCAAACGTTCCACCAGCAGTGGCAACGCCCCAGTGGTTATGAATATTATGAAGATAAGTTATAGTTTTGACATACCAACCAGACCGAATACTCAAGACCATCATTTCTGTCTAATAGATTTCATCAGTTAAGGACAATTTAAAACTGATGTACATTTGCAAAAAGAGAAAGCGGTATCATACAAGGTCAAATAATATAAAACATCTCAGATACTAAAGTATAAATCTTTGGAATGTCCAGGATAAAGATACAATCTGATAAAAATGGACAAACGTGGACCTCTTGAAACCAAAAGGTGGGATCAGGTACCATAGAGACGTAAGCATCCCCTGTCAACCGGGCACACCCGCCGTGAGTCCACAGTCAAGTCTAAATGAAAAATGTGAGAAACGAATCTTCGTCACAGTAGGTACAGACGTCTCAACAACAGCCAACGAAAAGGCAAACCAACATTACACCTAGTGAAACAGAGTAATCGCAAAAAGACTGTTATACTGACAGTAAAATTTACGGAACGTTGACATCAAACGCGGTTTTCGATATTCCTGTGTCAATAATTTGTAAGTGCATAGTTTTCATCTGTACATGAAATGTTCATATGTTAAACAGGCTCAGGAATATCGGATCATTTGTGAAATATAAACTCCAGATGCGGGTGACTGTGGGATATAACTACTTAAATGTGGAAATTTTACAATGGGAAAGCCGAAATCGTCGCGTTGGTTGTATATCTTAGTTGGCAATTCCTTGTCTGTGTGTATACACAGTAAAATGTCTAAGTATGAAGCGTGTGTGCTTGATTCTGCTGTATCTTTAATTTCTAGTTCGCATCGACATATGTTGAAAAAATTGTCATTATTAATTGACGTCCACATCCAATTTACAA
Source organism: Atrina japonica (assembly GCA_030159075.1). Taxonomy (NCBI): domain Eukaryota; kingdom Metazoa; phylum Mollusca; class Bivalvia; order Pterioida; family Pinnidae; genus Atrina; species Atrina japonica. The sequence goes on along the minus strand of BROG01000728.1, from coordinate 306,158 downwards.
TACAAATATAGCATCAAATCATGACCTTACTATGTATATGATGACCTTGCTTATTAAGAAAACCGAACTCATTTATAATGACTAATTTTGAATGAAATCTATATGACTGAAAACATGTGAAGGGTGTTAACTTTTAGTACTTCAAAAATACTTCTTTGTACTCTACAACACTGAATGAAAATAAAGCATTTCCGAATGACCTACGGAACAAAAATATTATCCTTCAACGCTTTTTAGATCAAATGTAGTTTGACACCGGTGATGCTGTATTGCCTTGATGCACAACACTTGATATGTTGTGTGAATATTGTAGATTCCTTATGCACAAGCATTGATTTGAATATCAAAATTCCGCACACAAAAGTTGTGATGCTTTTTGTGTAAATATTGGAAGGGTGCATTCATCAGACATCACGCTAACAGATAAGATACTTTCGTCATTACTCCACCCTTGTTTAGTATTATACTGTACAAATCTGTTTAGCACTGACAATCATCCAAGTGTTTCTGAATGATGAATTAAATGTCTGCATGTAATAACAATCGGATGGATCTGACATGAGAAATCGAGTGTCAAGACTTTTAATTAATAATTATATTGGCAGAATTAAAGCAGACGGTTGTTTTTCTTGCATTAACTTCTTTGTTTTGTATTTATATGATCGAAACAATGGAAAACTTTAAACTGAACGACTGAAAAAGGTACACCTATCTTATCATAAAACGATAAGAATGGTATTAAACAAAAACGAAGACAATTACTCGTTCTCCGATCAATCCAAATTTTCAGTAAATTTTCTCAGTGAAAATCAATTAGAGCTAAATATAGCAAATTCCATTGATGTTTGGTCTGTTTCTATCAATTTTATTTGAAATGTGGACCGTAACAATCCTGACTTTATTTAATGATGGAGAATGTTTTATGGCTTACAGACATAAAATGCATATACAATGTATATTGACATGAACTACACTATAATATCATTTTCATTTTATTAAAATTGTTTTAAATTATTCGGTAATGGTATAAGAATCTTGAAATGATTTTATGCGAAGAATTGAAAGGTTGCATTTCGTTGATCGAAATTAATCTTTGTTTATATAATTAGGGAAAATTGTAACTGTGACTTGATTTTACAAAAATGGTGATTCAAGTTTAATATTTAGTTCAAAAAAATTCAAATTTAAACGAAGTTGACATCAATGGAAACAATGCTGTTGTCAATCTTTGTTGATAAATTTCCGACAAGAACTGGCTACATAATCGGAAGACCTTACATCGTGAAAATGAAGGGAAAACAAATTTTGAAATACTCCATGTACTAGAGATAATATAAAAATCACGGATACCAAAGTATTAATCTACATGATACAATATACAAATCCGGCGAATATTGGCCAAACATGGCCACCTGGAAAACTAGAGATGAGATCAGGTGTATTGGAGGAGTAAGCTTTTCTTGCCGATTATAAAGCATGTAACTCAATTCATATCAATTATAATTTGTTTAAATCACCATCCAGAAAACCCGTGCATTTCTTTTATACCACAAATTTGCCAAAACTGATGTGTAGATTTTCTAAAATATGTTTTGGATCTCACATTATATTACTTCTAGTTATCGAATGGTAGAGAGTTCGACTCGAAAGAAAAATGTCACAGTGTCCTATCTAGGAAAGCGGGTCAAACTCTTACATCATTATTAAAAAACGGCGACTGTTACTTTGCCAGCCACTTATCATTAGAAGGTCACAAGGTCTTCGGATAATTCATGTTTAATCGTAAGTCGTTTTGTTGAAGTCTAAACATACAGTGAAGTCACAAGCAGAAGACTTAATTGATTCAGAGTGGCCTCATGCTCTATATAACATCTAGTAGAAAGTATCAATAAGATAAGACGATAGACGAGGAATTTACACGTACCTATACCCATGATTAAATGTAACTATGTAGATACAATGCAAAATATTATAAATTCATTAAGTCATGCGTAATGTTGTATAAAGAATACATGTATAGAGAAAAGTTTTTCATAGACACACATGTGAAGCAGCAGGTGAACAGTAAAATCAAACAAACGAAACATTTGAGACAGATAATATATATATATATATATATATATATATGAATATTAATTCAACTATAGTGTTCTACTGCCTTCCCTGGTTTGAAATATAAAAAAAAACATTTGAGATACCAAAGTATACATCTTCAGGATATCCAGGATGCAAAATACAAATCTGGTGAATATTGGACAATTATAAATGTAGGTATAGCCAGATTTATGAAAACGAAGGTAGCAAATACAAGTTCTTTACAAAACACGACAGAAAGCATAGAGTATATGTGTTGGATAACCGTAATTTCGGTAGCGATAAACAATTACATACAAATAGACATTTGTATACAACAACACTATGGCATATGTAATTATTTCTACATACACTCCTTGTGTTTTTTTTTTTTCTGCACCTCTCCTTGGATGATTCATTCAAGTGCAGATAATTGTGCCAAGGATGGGGAAAGAGAGTCATTCCTGAAGCATAGATGGAAAATAATTTATTTTTAGACAAATTAATTTTCCTATTTCAGCGAATATAAGAGTGATAGGAATATCTGAGTGAAAATTGACCGTAAATTTGTGTTCGGCATAATATACTAAATTTTTGTTCACGATATAGTTTGTAAATACATTTCTATACTCCATTTATTCTCAAATTGTGAAAAGAAAATTAAGAATCATGAATCAAACCAGTCATTCCTTAGGGTATTCAACATCAGCATATGAATTTCTCATTTCCATTCACGTGAAACGACGCAGAGAGGTTCATTGTCATTCAGTCTCTTAGTTTTAATTTTTTATGGAGTTCCTATTACTTTTGGGTAATCATGTGTTTCTCAAAGGTAACATAAATATTTTCCGGTTATCAATGATTTCCAGTGACCTTGGTTTCAATGAAGAAAATGAAGAACATTGTGAGAGACGAGATATTCCTTTTAATGGCTTGTGGACTTATACAAGTAAAAATAATACAAATGTAATTCTTGTATCAAAATGACAGGCCCGTTGGAATGGATTTAATATTGGGGACAAAAACGGATAGTAGGGCTATTTAATGACTTATTACAGAGGACAAGAAACTTATTGAGTGTAATTACAATACAATTTGAACCATGCACTGTCAAATTATTGGATGACTGAGGCGCCAGTTTCTAAGTCCAAGCTTCCCATCCCCGCTTCCGAATAGAACATAAATAAACATAAATGTAGCAGTGTATAATCCACCCTTTTAGCTATTAGTGGAACATATGTATGTCGAACATGTATAATTCATCATATTTCTCCTTTGTTAATAACTATATGTTTATATGTTTGTAGAAATTAAAATTGAGTTATATTTATTCCTTCTCTTCACTACTGTAGCATACCCTAGTAAACAGAGACGATGTTCATGTCTTCTGTATCTTAAAACATAGTGGAGATTAGATCTATATTTATTTTGTCAACAGCAAGGAATAGAAGGAATTCAATACCATGTATTCTCCCGTTTTTATCAATGGAGTAATTTAAGCAAATAAAGTTGGTTGTACATTTCGTCTGTCTTTTAATTCGTGTAAAATAGTAAAATGGTTAGCGTTTAAATATGTATTTCTTCCTTTATCTTATTAGTGTATCTTACTTGAATAATTTAGTGGTTATATTTCGCTCACTTCGATCACTACATTAACTGGGGGAATTTTGCCTCGAAGAGGGAGCTGTAATCATTCGAGTTACAGTGTATCATGTGATTTGTAGAATGTGGAGCGTGTGTAATCCATCTCTTCCACAATCAGAATGCTGCATTTGAAATGGAAAAGGGGCATGTTAAAGGGGCATTAACTGTGTTTACCAAAATTATTTCGATTTTTTTACCTTTACTACTTGTACTTGATGTACAATACGAAATGAGAGATATACATATGTGAAAATAACGTCAGGTCCAGTGTGATGTGCATATACAAATAGAACGGTTTAACGAATAAATTGCAATTGAAAAGTGCCAAACCTGGGTTTCTCAAGCAATTTTTCATAAAATATATAGGAAGTTAAGAATTTTCTGCCTATGTATATATCTTTTTTGTATATACATTAAATTAAATTTCTTTTCGTTTATGACGTGCAAAAATTGATTTATTCCACATTGGATACACTTTTAGGTATGATGAGAAGCAGGAACGATTACTGTAGTCAGTATTATTTTAATGTTTGGCTTTATCACTTAAAATCTAAATTCGTCCAGGTCAATATATATATATATATATATATATATATATAGATATATATATATATACATATATATATATATATATATATATATATATATATTAGATAGATAGATAGATAGATATATATAGATATATATATATATATATATTATATATTATATATATATATATCATAGATATTGAAGAATACATACAATTTAGTGTATAATATGTTATCGAAAAGTATGATTTATACTTCTTTTGCTCCTTACTCGGTGAAGAATATTTCTAGTTAAATGTGACATATTTATAGCCCATAAATTTACTTCATCATCGATGTGATACGTATTTCTTTTTTACATTCATCAGTGTAGTTTATTGAAACATGTATTATACAATGTAGTTTCATTTTGCCTTTTAGGAAATGCATGGTTAAAAGATGTGTAGGAGGATAAACATTTTGTGTATTTCTTTTCTTCTATAGTGTATGAGCAATAAAAATGTCAGATGATAATTTTTCATCATTGTATTAAATTATATTGCTTCAGATTTTGTAAAATTATAAATTTATTACTTTTTTCTATCATAAACTATCTTTTTATATATTACCAAATAATACCAAAGTTATAGCTTTTACGAAAAAAGGCCAAAAGAAATGTTCAAGATCATCGTTACTGTCAATTACACTTCATCAATTGAGCTTGAATTTAATTTAAATGTATATATCCAAGAAAATAAGTGGTATCATACAAGGCAAAATAATAAATCTAAATGCATTGCCAAATCTATCTAAGAGAACCCACTGTTGAAAGATGAATATCATAGGTTTGAGTAGTTTAGAATATTTACTGAATGTAATTCATTCCGTTGTTTGAAAATCCAAGGCACAAGGTAATACAAATACATAATAAATTCGAATTACATTTTTTTATCAATATTGTTCTTAAATTTCAATGTAATAATGTTCAAATAATTAATTCATTACCAAACATTTTCCAAAGCTTTATTTGTCAATGAATTAACGAGATAAATTTTTGCTTGCAGAAACGATTTCATCTCTTAAATATTTTGCGTGAAAAAAAATCATAACAAATTTGCATGCAAGTTTGAGTAGTGCCCAACATGAGATAGCCATTCAAGTCCCTTCTAACGTCGCAGGAAAATAATTGGAAATGATGGGGTCATAGTTTAATTTCTATCGACTCTATCAGCTGAACTGAATACAATTTTAATCAGTCAAACTGTGAATCAAGATTCATACATTTTTATCTGAAATGAATATGTGTTAAAAGTGAAGTTATTTTGGAACTAAAAACGTGACCTGTAAAAGTATGATGTGATCTCGATGACGCAATTTGTTGCCCTGAAGAAAACAATTTCAGTTTATTGGCCGGTATTTATAAATCAAGGCAATATGATAAAGGAATTAAAATAAAAATATAGTTGTTTCAAAAATCTAGATATATTAAGAAAGTATATTCGTAGTTTATAAACACAATGTTTTACTGATGAATGCATATTATGATCTTGGTATACAATTTTATTACGAAGGAAATCAAACCACACCTCTGATTGGTTAATGTTATCAAGCAAATTCATACTGTATTTCCTTACAACTTACATACAAAAATCAACTTGGATGCAAAAACCAAAATTTGAAGCTTAACGCCTTTATGAATGACAGTTTTCATCGCGCAAAACCATCACGCTTTTGACACATATAGCCTTTTATACAAAACCTAAGTTTACACCCAAATACAACTGACCCGCACACATCAATCGCGAAAGAGTACGTTGCTATAATAAGTCAAATATAGAGGATATGTATATTTAGTATACATAAATTGGAATAGGAGGAACATACATTCATCGGTAAAATAACAGTGTTTTCAATTACAACGTTTCACTAAGTGAAATGATGAATTGTCTGTTCGATACTGGTTGGTGAATGGTCTTTGCCAATTATTGGATTCATCGATAATTTCATTTGAATTCATCTGTGGAACTATGGCGGGTACGACTGGTCGACAGAAGATGCTCACTACTCCAAAACACCTGATCCCATATGTGAATTTTCAGAGGTCCGTGTGTGTGTTATTATCAGCTGATTTGTTTATTGTCTCTTGTATCGTCTTACGATTTTTTCTTAGGTATCAGTGATTTTTGTATTTATTAGTATAGTATAGTATAGTATATTTTCTATAGTAGGTATCAGTATAGTTGTATTTACAGTATAGTATAGTATGGTGTAGTATAGTATAGTATAGTATATGATAGTATAGTATCGTAACGTATATTAACGTATAGTATAATATAGTATGGTATAGTAGCGTATAGTATCGTAACGTATAGTATCGTAACGTATAGTATAGTATAGTATAGTACAGTATAATGTAATATAGTATATTATAGTATAGTATGGTATACTAAAGTATAGTATAGTATAGTAAATACCAGAGTGTAGGATAAAAAATCACAGCAACCAAAGTATTAATCTTCAGATGTCCCATATACAATAAACAAATCTGGGGGATATTGAACAAACACGGCTCTCTAGAAATCTAGAGGTGAGACCTGGTGCCATGGAGGATTAAGTTTCCCCTGTTGACCGGTCACACCTACTGTGAGTGTATGTATTATTGGAGTTCCTTTATTTTTGTTGTATACGTTGAGTGGCACTTTAATATAACAATACAGTTTCTTTCGTTCAATAGTGCATGTACCATTTGTAATTTGCTGTTTATTTACCATCATGTACTGACACTTTGTCTATACTATATGTAACACTTAATAATGAAAATTTTATTTTCACATTTCAGATATATTGGCCCATAAAACTATCAAAATCCTTGTGTAAACTTTCAAATATAAAAATTACATAATACCTATAAAGTACCATTCTTTGGCGTGAAGTTATCTAATATATCGAGCAAGTATATTTATGTTTAAAATGTTTGAATATATTTCAAAATGTCTTTAAAGAGTTTTAATGTAGATTCATCACTGTATTTATGAGCTGATATTGAATCCTGTATAGTTGGACATTAAACGCAAAATTCAATATCAAAATTAAAGCACTTGTAAGGATGCCCAACTTTGCCGTTACGATCACGACGGTGTAAATGATTAATATGCATATTTGACAGCGGATATTCCCAGAGTTGACCTCATATTCCCTAACGTTCAGTATGTAACCTAGTGCCTCAAGTGTAAATGACACGACCACAGGGATACAGTATAATTAATATTGATCAGGATACATGATGCGAGTCCTCTTGTTTTCAGTAGCGTCTTTTTGTACATTAAATTATTGTCTGACTGTGTTTCTTCACAGTATCAAACAGATAGATATAATACATTTAAACCGGCTTTACTTTCAGACCTATACACATGCAGTTTGTAAATCTTGCAATCAGAAACACAGGAGGAAATAGACAGTAAAAGACAGGAATGGAGAGAATGAGATATAAATTTTATCGAAATATATTTTTGCAAACAGAATAAGCACTTTTAAAATAGCAAACCGTTTCAATTACAGAATACGGTAGTTAATAGCAAGAATCATTTGTGATATTTGAGAATGCAGGTAATATTTTTATTGAGAAAGCTTTAAATTAAGCGTATCTGCTCACACAGACAAGACATGAATACCACACAAGTAAACCGTTTGTCAATATTTTACAGACGTAATTACGTGTTTCAATAGTTCTGATAAATTTGGACCTCTTGAGATATATACATTATTCGGATTATTGTCCAAATCCCAATCTCAAAATTGTTTGAGATGATTTATATATGGAATGGTTAAGAAATCGTTAAGTATTTTCTGTGAGGTAAATGTACATTAATATAGGTTTTTTCAGTTGGGCAGAGACAGGACAGATGTTTCGAATGAGAATACCTTCGTAATACTGCTAATAAATGTCAGCACAAATAAGTGTTACTTCTTCAGTTTGTTAGAACAACGACTATGAAATCCTTTGAAACTATGGTGGTTTTCTGTGTTAGGATATGGACGCCTAATTTGGATTTTGTTAACATATGTCATTTGATTTTGACAGCGGACCATGGGTGTGCCCGGAAATCAGGGAATGTTTACTCCTCCATGGCACCTAACACCAACTCTTAATTTCTAGAGGTCTATGTTTCACCACATTTGTAGATTGTATCTTGGACATACTGAAAATAAATAAATAAATATCTGTGATTTTTATATTTCAATGATATTGGTGTAAATATTTTAAGTCTACCTTATCTGACATCAAATTATGATATACATATGATGCACTTCATCTAAAGTAAATATTTTAAATTTTCATTTATTGATGAGTCAAGCATATACGCTTCATACTTAGACATTTTACTTAATATAAACACAGACGGGAAATTAGCAACTAAGCTATACGACAAACGCGACGATTTCGGCTTTCCCATCGTAAATTTTCCACATCTAAGTAGTAATATCCCTCAGTCACCCGCATATGGAGTTTATATTTCACAAATGATCCGATATGCCAGGACCTGTACAACATATGAAGATTTCATATACAGAGGTAAACTACTCACTGACAAATTATTGACACAGGGATATCGAAAACCGCGTTTAAAGTCAACGTTCCGCAACTTTTACGGTCGGTATCATAGTCTTGTTTGCGGTTACTCTGTTTCACTAAGTGAAATGTTGAGTTGCATTTTCGTTGGCGGTTGTTGAGACGTCTGTACCAATTGTGACGAGGATACACTCATCTCGTATTTCACAGGACTTGACTGTGGACTCACGGCGGGTTTGATCGGTCGACAGGGGATGCTTACTCCTCCATGGCACCTGACCCCACCTCTTGGTTTCCAGAGGTCCGTGTTTGTCCATTTTTACCGGATTTGTATCTATGTCCTGGACATTCTATTGATTTATCCTTTGGTATCTGAGATTTTTATCAATTTAAAATTATTGTACAATACATTCCAACATTATATATTAAATTTTAAACTGTAGCAAAACTTGCAATAAAACTTAAATCCTATTCTTTAAAACTTAAAGTTGATCTTTCACCGAATTTCAAAAATGTCCATGTATTTATTTTTCTATAATTTAAATTATCATTGTTATAAAATTGTTTCCACTTAAGTTGCACATAAATGGACTACAGCGTCTAAGATTGTTTTAGGATTACCTATATAAACTATTTAATTTCCTCCATGGCACCTGAACCCACCTCTGGATTTTCAGAGGTCAGTGTTTGTACACTGTTCACCAGGAGTAAGCATCCCTGTTGATCGGTATGGCGCCAAAATCACATTAAGGAGTTAAACCTAGTTTTTCTCAGATAAACATAGTTTTTCACCAGATAATCCTATTTTTTCTCGTAACCCACATTACCTAGGCTTAACTGAGAAAACTAAGTTTAACTGCGCGAAATACTCAATAATGTGAGAAAAACTAGGTTTAACTCATTTTTGTGATTTTAGCGCAGTTAAACCTTGTTATTCTCCAGTTAATGTGGGTTACTGAGAAAATCTAGGTTTAAATTTTATAAACATACTATCAATGTTATAATGCTGAAGATGATATCGTTTCTCTCAATTAGACTTCATCAGTTGAGCTCCAATTTAAATGTTATGCGTATTTTCTAATGAGAAAGTGGTATAACAACTTGGCACTGCATATCCCTATGGATGTAACGATAATAAAGTGTAGGCAATCTATCAAGCCCACTGTGTAATGGTGTTAATGTGATGGAACTTTTTAATTCTAACGTAAGACGTAAACGAAGTCACGGACATCGTTCATACAACCGACCCTACATACATGATGTCACTTTTTCATCTCTTTTTACCTTATGTTAACAAAAAATATCACATCCGTAGCAAACTTTATTCTGTTCCTTTTACAAATCTCAATAAACTTTTTCAAGAAGCAAGAATGAACCCCTACACGGATTCTTCAACCCCAGAATACATACTGAACTCCATTATAATGACATCGCTTATCACAGGCTGTTTAAGCCTGCACGCGTTACAAACGATGACTGTTCTAAACAGAAACGTCTTTTCCTTAAACTTAAATTTACAAATAAAGGCATAGACGCTTTAAAACATTGGCAATGTTCTAAATCACAAAAAAGTTCAGTCCTGTATTCCACCATATTTTAAACTGAAGAGCACGCCTTGCATTTCATATAGCTATACACCTAGCATCGCATCCAAGCTATTCAATTACAAACAGGTTTTGCAGTGCCTAGACATCAACCATCTTTACACAACACTGTCACATGTTCATGTGCTTCATCTCCTTTCAAATACAATACTATCGGGCATGTCATTACCGGCGACGTTTCATTGTTGAAAATGAAAGCCTCAAAAATCTTATTTTAAGGGGCCCTAAAAAAGCCCGTTCCTTAATTGGCGTCAGAATTTCAGTTTAGTTTTGGATTCTGTCGAAGATTATGCCAGACGATGGGCCAAACATGAAGACGTAGAACCAGACACTTTGTCTGAATGGCTGAAAGCCATACGATGGTTGATAAAATCTCGTATTCGAAAACTTAAAGGGACTATGAAAACACGTTATTTAATGATCCAGAAGTAGTAACTGAACTGGATAGGTTACATGACCAATATGTACTAAGCCTCAAATAATATAGTTTTTATTTGTAAGGCACATTACTATAATTGTTTATTAGAAGAACTTGGGTTTAATACGAATTCTGGAAATCCTACATACACACGTAGCTCACTTTCAAAGGACGAGATCCTTCAAAATCACGTGTCCGTATTACACTCATTTGATATACCTACAACGGAGACCGATTTCGAGCTACCACATTTATACTGGATACCTAAACTTCATATAAGCAAAGATACATAGCAGGATCCAGCAAATGTTCTACCAAACCTTTATCTTTACTCCTTACCAAGATATTGACAGCTGTTAAGGAGAAACTTCAAAAATACTGTACAGTTGCTTATTCCAGAAGCGTGTAAATCAGATGTGGATACTTAAAATTCTAAACAGCTTTTAGAAAATTTGAAGGCACACAATTTTTCTCGAATTCACAGTATCAAAACTTATGATTTCTCAACTCTTTACACTACTATTCCACATAAAAAATTAAAAGAAAGACTTTTTAGCATCACAGACAACTGCTACTTCACTAAAGTTGGTACCCGAAAATTTAAATATCTAGTGATTGGCTATCAGGATACTTATTTCGTCAAACACCACTCTGATTCTACACATAAGTATACTGAAGTTGATATAAAAAACATGCTGGAATTTCTAATAGACAATATATTTGTAATGTTCGGAGACGTGGTCTTTCAACAAACTGTCGGGTATTCCTATGGGAACCAATTTGTGCTCCTTTATTGGCCGACCTGTTCCTTTATTCATACGAAGCAGACTTCATTCAGAAACTGCTGAATCAAAAGAAGAAAAAGTTAGCGGTGTCCTTAATTTGACATTTTGATATATCGACGACGTTTTTGTCAATTAATAATGACAATTTTCATACATATGTCAATGCGATATATCCCAGCGAACTAGAAATTAAATACAACAGAATCAAGTACACACGCTTCATACTTAGACATTTTACTTAATATAAAACACAGACGGGAAATTAGCAACTAAGCTATACGATAAACGCGACGATTTCGGCTTTCCCATCGTAAATACATTTAAGTAGTAATATCCCTCAGTCACCTGCATATGGAGTTTATATTTCACAAATGATCCGATATGCCAGGGCGTGCACAACATATGAAGATTTCATATACAGAGGTAAACTACTCACTGACAAATTATTGACACAGGGATATCGAAAACCGCGTTTAATGTCAACGTTCCGCAAATTTTATGGTCGGTATAATAGTGACGAGGATACACTCCTCACGTGTTTCATTGGACTTGACTGTGGACTCACGGCGGGTGTGACCGGTCGACAGGGGATGCTTACTCCACCATGGCACCTGATCCCACCTCTTGGTTTCCAGAGGTCCGTGTTTGTCCATTTTTACCGGATTTGTATCTATGTCCTGGACATCCTATTGATTTATACTTTGGTATCTGAGATTTTTATATATATAATACAAGGCCAAAATAATATCTCTAAAAGTATAGCTGAAATCCATCTAAGAGTAACCACTGTAAAAATGTCTATCTTAGTTTAGAAAAATTTTGAATTTAAATGATGTTAAGAGTGCCAAATATTACTTTAGTATAAGATGAACAGCTGGTACCACAATACCAGGTACTAGGTTTATGTATATTTTCGGGGACTCAAACGTCCACTAGCAGTGACAACGACCTAGTGGTTATAAATTTTATAAACATACTACCAAAGTTATAATGCTCAAGACGATATCGTTTCTGTCAATTAGACTTCATCAGTTGAGCTCCAATTTAAATGTTATGCGTATTTTCTAAAGGGAAAGTGGTATCATACAAGAAAAACTAGGATTAATTGGAGAAACATTAGGTTAAACTCGTAACCCACTTTAACTGGAGAAAATCTAGGTTTAACTGATGATACATGACGAAATTACAATAATGAGTTAATCCTAGTTTTTGTCGAACTAAAACTAGTTTTTCTTAGTCAAACCTACTTTTTCTCAGTTAAACCTACTTTTTCTCCAGTTAAAGTGGATAACGAGTTCAACCTAATTTTCTCCTGTTAATCCTAGTTTTGTCGTAACTTACATGAACTGATAAATTAGCTAATAAATTTTACCGAGAAAAACTAGGATTAACTGCGCCAAAATAATATTAATACTCATTTATGTGATTGTGGCGCAATCAAATCTAGTTTTTCTCAATTAAAATAGGTCTTTCTCGAGAAACACTGGGTTAAACTAATTTTTTTTTTATTTTGGAACAGTTTTCTTCTGTTCATGTGGAAAGGTGCCTTTGAGAATTGCATGTGACTACAACAACATGTGATATAACAAAGTGTACAATTTATGTAATGATTAATCTATAATAAATATCATAAATATAATACCCACATTTATTAACCGATAAATTACTCACTTGATTGGATGATATTAATATCTACTAAACCAGCTTCAGTAATTTGGATCTTTTAAATGTTAACCGCGAAAACAAATTCAAATATTTGAATAGGTGAAATAAAAATGTTGTATTTCAGATTAATTGAGTAATTGCAAATTTGCAGCTAAACAACGAGTTATTTACCAGCACATCGTCTGGCAATTAACTCTGAATTAAGCTCTTGAATTTATAACTTCAAATGTGAACGGTTCGCTCGAGAGGAAATTAAGTAATTAACGTTTCTTTGTAAAAAAAAAATAATGCACACTTTGAGAGAAAATGCAGGCGAGATGTGTCTGAAATGTTCAATGCTGACTTCTATCGTTTGAATAATTAACCATATTCATGAAACTGATAAGGTGCTGAAACTTGCGTACATGATCTCATTTCATGTAGATATTAGTGTTACACATGTATTATCTGCTCCTTTCAACGGTTATGGAAATTGTTCAGCATGCGTCACACTCCTCACAGTGCACTGCATGAAAAATTAAGTTTCCATAGAGTCATGTTGGAATAGAAGCCTTTAGACGTAAATTGCTTGTCGGTACCAGACAGCTTTAAAGAAAAAATACAAAGGGCAAATTTGAAAGTCAATATATTTATGCAGTTCCCTTAGTTATGATTTTATTTGTTTGTGTATTATGCAACACTAAACCTTTCTCCCGGTTTATGGCGTTTTCCAATATCGATGGCGGGGGAAACAAAGAGTTTACTTCGTGTAATAATATTTGTAATCGTTACTTGATGGGAAGAAAAAAAATCACATCGACATTAAATTAAAATAAAAACCAAAATGGCTATAATGCTGTTTTGCAAAATTTCATACAAAGCACTTATTTCTACATTTACAAAAGTTCGTTTTCATTCATTGCATTTGATATGTAGATGTGATTTTTAAACAAATGTAATACATAATATATGTTTCAACTAATATATTTCTGAAATATGTTATAATAAAAACATATTGGTAGAACTTTATGAAAATCCCTGAAAACACCCTCTTTGATACAATGTAATGATTTAGGCGTAATTATATTAGTTTACCATTTCTTTACGAGAAAGAACTAATTCTGCAATGTAACAATCCAATCAATAATGAGTAGTATAATTACGATATTACGGAGCCCTGGAGGTGACATAGTGGTATAAAAACATCCCGTTTGAACGGAATATTATTGAGAGAGAAAAGTATTCCGTGTGAACTGGAAAAATATTGAAAGAAAAAAATTACTCCGTGCTAAAGGAATAAAATAATTTTCCCCCTCAATATTATTTTTTCTCTCAATTATCATTCCGTTCATACGGAATATTTTTTACCACTATGTCACCTTCTAGACTCCGTACGACATAATTAATATTGTAGATAAAAATTCAGAAGGTAGACAGTGATAGGACTTAAGATAAAATATATACTAATCGGTTACATGTCTAAAAACATAAATTAACTAAAGCAGATGTAGTTTTAAGACGATGAAAAGTGAATAACGCACTCCCCAAACTTGAACCTCTTGTGTCAATAATCAAATCGTTTTTGTCTATAGCAGAAGCAAGTGTGAGAGTTCGCGAGTTGTCTCATTTGTGACATGTTTAATTACACGACGTGTCGTGTACAGCTGAACGGTCGATATAACGTACATTGTCTAGACACGATATATACATGGAGTTAGAAACATTCATACCTAATGTTTCTTCACACTGTACATTGTTATGATTTTGTTATGTCGCACTTCGGAACCTTCGGACTGAACTGTTACAATATAAAACTATAGGATGTTGGGAATATAGGTATAAATCTGGTGAAAAATGGACAAACACGAGCGAACAGACATCTTTACTTTGGTATACGGTACATTTGATATTTTGAACTTGTATTTACCGTATACTGTGTAAAATTAAAATAACATGAGTTGTCGTCGTCGGCATTTCTGTGTAATTATCCAATCAACTACAAACTTTTTAGATACAACTAAAACTATTGTAAAACCTGCTTTAGCGACCACCTGTGCATAAAGACTGATTTTTGCTGTCCCCAACAGCACCATTTGAGTATAAATCAACTTTTATATAAAGACCACCTACCTATAAAGATTGGTTTTTGCTGTCCCCAATTTGAGTATAAATCAACTTTTATATAAAGGCCACCTACCTATAAAGACTGGTTTTGTTGTGTCTCATAGGTGATATTTATATACAAGTTTCACTATTTCTCTGAAAACCATATTACCTACTGTTATCGTAAATATCATAAACATAGTACCAAAGTTATAATGCTCAAGACGATCGTTTCTGTCAATCAGACTTCATCAGTCGAACTCCAATTTAAAATATTTACTAAAGAAAAAGTGGTATCATTCAAGGCAAAATAATAAATCTAAATTCATAACAAAAGTTTAACCACTATAAAAAGATGACTATCTTAGCTTTTGAAGATTTTAGAATTTAAATGGTATTATCATAAATATTAAGCGTCTTAGTTTTTGAGCTATGAATATTATCAACAATATCAAAGTAATATTTCTACAAAACAGGCAAAAACAAATTTTCGGTACAATCGTTGATGATATGCATGTATTTGCAATCTAGATGTATATTTTGCTCAGACGACAGTTCATACTGTTTCAATATATCATATCAATATTTTAAACCTTTGAATTACTTTATGGAATGAATCATATAAAGATTTTCATTTTAAGGTTCTCTGTCTCGCCGAAATAATATGCTTTAATAGACAATAAAATTTATAAAAATCCATTCGTTAATGTTTGAGATTGGTGTAATCGTTTATTTGTGACATTTTGGTCATAGTCTGCCAATGAAATGTCTTCGCACTCAGGATGACAATTTTTATTTTTCTGGCACGGCAAGATTTGCAGGAAACCCGTCTTTAACAATGAATCAAAGTTGACAAGGGACCTTTCATTGCTTTGAATCAGTTGTTCTTTTTAATGAGATTATTTTGCGTAATGTCGACGAATTTGACTACGGAGTTTTATTTCTCTCATAAAGGACTTTTATGTCAGCTAGAAATGCTACGAATTGTGTTGTAGAAAAAGCTCTTAACCTTCCTTTGATTAATCAAGTTTAGCTTTTCATATTTGTCGGCTTTTGTACTTATATGTCTAACAATAAACTTGATTGATCAAATACTTCTGTCAATAGTTTTGCGCTTAACTGGGTACATTTTAATCCAGTCATTGCGGTATTTGTTCATATATGTAAAATTAATAAAAGTCAATGCATTGATATATTCACAACGATGACTTGCAATGAACTTACAAAATTCCCAGAATGGGCAATTGCGATATATGCAATAAGTATAAATAAAGAGGTATCAATGACTATTGGAAAGTCCAAGTCCATTAGAATACGACATTTTGGATATGATAACGGGCTCAACCTATAGAACAATAGCAAATCCCAAACAAGGTGGTCCCAGGTGTCCGAAAGAAATCAGCATGCTGTAAATATGCGACATCCATAGCAAACATTTCATGGAAACCTCTTGAATTCGATATAAAGCTTTGTGAAAAGATCATCAGCTGTTTTAGATTTGATTGACAAAAGTAATGACAATTTATTTATTAGGCTAGCGAAAGTGCTAAATTTAATATTGTACTCTGAAATGTTGACTCGCATGTTCCTATATGCATATGGCGTCTGTATTCGAGTCGTTAGTAATCAAATAAATCTCTCATTTCTAGTAAGCAGTGGTTCGAATCTCAATTAAACCAATCCTGTTTCTGTGAAAATGGTTTACTTGCAGAGGGTCGTGGATATTTCCTCACCAATAAAACGTGGCCACTACCGTCGTACTGAAAATAATTTTGAGCGTGGTGTAAAACACCATTAAGGCAAAGATACAACAACAAATATGAATTAATCATATACGTTATGAATGATTTTTACTGCATTAAGTTTTCATGTTGAACTGGCAATTCTACGTTTTCCGGGCAAATTTGTCTTTGTTCCATTTGGAAGTATTGCAGCGTCTTTGAAGAGTGTGAAATCAGATCATCATTTGAAAATGCAATTCCATGCTGTTCCAATGCTTTGTACACAACAAAAATCAAACTGTCAATTTTTGTACATATGGAATTAATCATAAGGGAAGGTGTTATCGATTTTATTTATATTCACAAGACGTGTTTTGATGTTGAAAAGGAAAACATGAACATCATAAAAATACTTAATATCTAGTAAGAAACGGTATGATAAGGGAACTGCCAGTTTGAAACGCGTTACATTCCGCGAGTATGCATATCATTTTACATTTAGAGGGGCATTAGTTTTTGTGAAACCCTTCTTTCCACTTGATATACAAAAATTAAGAGATAACCATAAGGCATAAATATTCTAAATTTCTTATATATTTTGTGAGAATTGCTTGAAAAACCAAGTTTGGCAATTACATGTATTCACTTGCTATTGATCAATTCAATCTTACCTTTATTCGATTGATTAATTCAATATTACCTTTATTCGATTGATTAATTCAATCTTACCTTTATTCGGAAACTTAAGGGAGAACACGTTATCCTTCTGCATTGAGTGATCCAGAAATGGTAACCGTGCTAGATAAATTACATTACCAATATGTACTGGTACCAGTAGACAAAGCCTCAAATAATATAGTTTTTATTTGTAAGGCACAATACTATAATTGTTAGATGAACTAGGGTTTAATAAGAATTCTGGTAATCGTACATACACACGTAGCCCACTTTCAAAGGACAAGATCCTTCAGCAAAATCTGTCCGCATTACGGTCTTGTGATGTACCGACAACCGATACTGATTTTGAGCTACCATATTTATATTTGATACCTAAACTTCATAAAACCCGATATAAGCAGACGTACATAGCAGGATCCAGCAAATGTTCTACCAAAACTTTATCTTTACTTCTGACCAAGAAACTGACAGCCGTTATGGTGAAACTTCAGCAATGTTGTACAGTTGCTTATTCCAGAAGCGGTGTAAATCAGATGTGGATACTTAAAATTTAACAACTTTGAAGACACACAATTAACAGATACAAATCTTTTACTCTTTACACAACAATTCCACATAAAAATTTAAAAGAGAGACTTTTTAGCATCATAGACAACTGTTTTTTCAGTAAAGGTGGTACCCGAAAATTTAAATATCTAGTGATTGGTTATCATGATATCTATTTTTTCAAACACCACTCTAATTCTACACATAAATACAGTGAAGTTGTTATGAAAATGATGCTGGAATTTCTGATAGACAACATATTTGTAATGTTTAGAGACGTTGTCTTTCAAAAATATGTCGGCATTCCTATGGGAACCAATTGTGCTCCTTTATAAATTGACCTGTTAATTTTGACTCACGGCGGGTGTGAACAGCCGACAGGGGATGGCTACTCCTCCATGGCACCTGGTACCACCTCTTGATTTCAAGAGGTCGGTGTTTGTCCATTTTATACCAGATTTGTACCTATATCCTGGACATCCTTTATACTTTGGTATGTGATATTTTTTATATTGTATAATTATGCATACCGCACTGAACCTAACTAAAATATATAGGAATATTAAAAAGTTACACCTGTGTACATCTCTTACTTATTAATGTAAATCAAGTAAAAGTAGAAAAAACATAATATTTTTGTAAACACAGCTAGTTCCTCTTGAAAGGTTCTCTTTTTCTCTCTTCTGTTGCATCAACTGGTTGGACATATCGAAAATCTAGAAGTGAAAGTAGGTATCACGTAAGAGTAATCCTTTCTTATCAAGCAGTTATCATTATCCGAAGATTTGTAGTCAAATCGAAACCATTATAAGGAGCATGAAACGTGACCAAAAGCAATAAATATGATTTAACGTTTAATAACAAAGTACGTTTTTTTTTTTTTCTTTTTTTTTTTTTTTTTTTTTTTTTTTTTTTTGCATATTTTGTTTGGTATAATCCTGGGTTTTTTTTAGTTTCGTTTCGGTTTTTTATAATGTTTTTTTTTAGAAAATTTGCAAGTGACTTCTTCCCGGGTATATTGTAACCGGGATCTTTCCTCCACTGTTGCAAACTGGCCGCCTCCATATAACCGAAAAACTGTCAAATGTCATCTTGCAACCAAGGACTTCTGTCTAAACTTCATTCTTCAAAGACGAATTGAAACAAAATATCACTGAATGTCTTCAATATAAATATTACGAAATCAGAAGTGACTTTGTCTGGCGCTCTGTTAAAGTCACATGATCTGAACACGAACCATTCCGACAAAATTGAACGGAATCGAAGAACTCTAAAAAGGTAAATTAAATGGTCTGGATATGATCGCAATAAAGCGATAATACATGATAATATACATTATTGGAATGCATGTTTATAGCACTCCTTATCTAGGTCAGTGCAATGCTTGTGAAAGAAACCTTTACAATTGATTACCAATTTTTACAGCAACTTTGTATTCCCCAGGCAGACGTTTGTTAAATTTTCATTTCAAGATTTATAAAATAGACGTTTATAACGACCTGTGATTTTTTTTCTCGATTTTTTAACAATTTAATACACATTTTGACAGTCAATTTGTTTTCTCCACGGGCGATTGTTACCAATGATATAATTTACTCTTTGTACAAAGCAAAACCTGTAATTAAAATCAATTGAAATGATCATTTTCCCCTTAGGTGTTATTATATTAAAAGCATCTATCATGTCGGAAAAAACGCATTTGTCTGCTGAAAAATATTCTAAATCTCATTTATTCAAAAGCCATTGAATTCCAGTTGATCTCTAAATAACGTTAATACTTTCAACGAACCATTTATAATGAATCCATGACCTAATGATTTAGTTCCAAAGAAACTTGATAATGTTTCCGCTATGGTAGCAAAGTGATATTTCAACCGAACTCTGTTGGGAATTTTTGATATTTCATATCACTTGCCTTCGACATCTTTACAAAATTAAAACAAAACAAAGTGCAACCTGCTGTGAGTAAAACATATTTCTCTTTTCTGTTGATCATCTGCATGGCGGAACAATAAAAACTTACTCAGATTTTATTAAAAACCTTCAGAAGTACAAATATAAACATGTACTAAACATATTTTGTACCATTGGATTTGCACTACTATTCAAAGGAATGATGATGTAACGACAATTGGTGGAAATTTGTTGAACAGTCACATCAAAATCAATACAAGCACCTGTTAATCTGGCATCTATTTATTGATATATAGATAGCGCTATAGCGTTGGTATCAGATAGCACTAAAGATCACCATCGGTCAGTAACTGCTTTGGTTGATTATTAAGGATGATTCATGTCTATTTGATAATTGTATATAAGTTGTTTGCCAGTCGCTCGATCGAGATAGATAGATAGATAGATAGATAGATAGATAGATAGATAGATAGATCGATTGATTGAGTTATTTATTGATTGAGTTATTGATAGATAGTATTGAAACAAAATGAACCAGATTTCTATATCTAAATTTTATATCGCTTCCTTACCATCAACATTTTATATACTTTACTTCAACACTATAAAAAGCCTTATAACTGTATCAATAGTGATTACTACGAGACTTATTTTTTCACATTTAGATGGAAATATGCGACCGTACGTAAAGTACTGGCGTCATTTTACCCACACTCATATTAAATCTACGTTTTTATAATGAAAACCGGAAACTGCAAGATTTACATAATATCATCTATATATCAGAATGCATTTTATATTAAATTTTCATTAAAAATCATGTAATCTTTAGGTTGGAATTCAGGATTTAAAATATTTTTCGTAGCCAATGTCTTGTGAACACATTACGCATTAATTAAATAGAAACAATTTTCATTTTCCGAACAAATTAAATTGTGCACTCTTAGATAAACTGTCAACTTGAAGTGCTGCGTAGCATTAATTACACAGAAAGATTACAATGTCTATAGTAAACAAAAGTATAAATTCTATTTTATAACCCTGCTATAAATTATGTTACATTTAGTCTACTCCTGGAACAGTAATAATTTGATTATAGAGCATATATGAAATAAGAACTTTTTTCGTTAATGTATCATTTCAACATTAATGTACAGAATAATTTTGCTACGTTCAATCCTTGTGTATTCTGGTTACAAATAAAAGATTATCTTTGAATATACATTTGTAGATGCCCATGTGTAAACGACATGGTATCTATCACTGTTAATCATAACATACATACATGACGTCATAAGATAGTTAAACTTGGGTTTGTTTGAAAATGTAATTGTTCGATACCAACTAAAAAGTAGTCAGAACATTGTATGAACATAAAATTAGTCATTTTTAAAAATCCGTACTATCCACTTCACGTATCTGTAAACGTGAATGAAAACACAATATAAGAAGAATCAATCTGCAGACTATATATACAAATCTGGTGAACATTGGACAAACACGAGGTGGGATCCAGAGGTGGGATAAGATGCGATGGAAGAGTACGCATCCCCTGTCGACCAGTCACACCAACCGTGAGCCCACAGTCACAGTTACACACAAGGTATAAGACTAAAATTGTGTTTAGGATGTTGTGATGTTACTTGATGCATAATACAACTCGAATATTGCGACCAACTAAAAGGTCAGCACAGGTTCGTAAAATAGAGTTTGTCCATAGTCTATAGTCTGTAATTTAGGTTTCCTTTTCTTTGTTCGTATTTACATGCAAACATGGTGCATATTTGGAACATTGGATAGCTACTTTCATTTCAAAGAAACATTCTTACCTTTTAACTTCATACTTGATGATATAATATACAACGCTTGATTAACCGTTTTACGGAGTAAGCGAACGTGATATCTGTAACAATACATGTAAACACATCTTGGAGATTGTAGGACGCAAAAATGATATGTCACAAACTAAATAATATTTTCTGAACTTTTGCGTACAGATGTTCTACCTAATATTATTTCTAAGTAATGATTGATAGGTCCGTCATTCACTATTTTACAAGATCATAAATGATAAGGTTGTAAACAGTGAGGAGGGCCGTCTCATCAGACCAAGACTTTTGACTCGTCACATGCATCAGATGAGCCATAAAGTTCCATCAACAAAGAATGACTATCATAATCTGTCGTTCTTTTCACGTACCATCTGGGAATGGAACGCTCTCCCTGCAGGGATTTTATCCGCGCTGTCACTGGAGGCCTTCAACATCTCAGTGGCAATACTCCAAAATTAAATTTTAATACCTTGTTTTAACCAGTTTGAAGTCTTACATGCGCACCCGATTTCATTTCAGAATAATCAACTTGTTGATGGTGGCCATTATCAGAATAATCAGATTAAGCAGAAGATATCAGCGGTCAGATAATTCTAGAGCCGATATAGCTGAATGGTAGGAATGAAAAAAGAAAGACAGAAAATAATCTGCAAATCAATCATCAACATTCAAACAAATAAAACATTTCTAACCCTGTCCTCTGACTTATAAGGTACCACAATATAAAAATTACAGATACCAAAGTATAAATCTTCGGGAAGTCCAGGATACAGATACAGATCTGTTAAAAACCTAACATCTGCCCTATACGAAAAAAGCTGCGGATAAGATATCTTTTGTCTATATTGTGTCTGTCTTTGCTATACAAAATACATTTTTATGAATTATGGTTTCTGTAATTTGTCTCTAATCTTCAAAAGTCAATTTTGTTGATTGTGGCACTTTGAAGTATTAGTGTCTTAGCTAGTGGCCGATGCCAATAGATCGCTTGTGTGAATGCCCACTTCTAATGTTAGTACGACTCATCTCCATACATAAAATAATTGGATTGGATAACCCGCAGACAAGTTATCAATGGAACCAATGTCCATGAAGAGAGATAAAGATTAATCATTGATACAAGAAAGTTCTATAGCATGTGGCGATTCATTTAATGAGTCACGGAATACAAAATTAAGTATTTCGCCTGTGTGATATTTCTGAAAACGATTATGATCTATGTAAGTATATTTCATATCACAACGCGAAACATATCCTTTGGAAATCGGCATACGCGAAGACCCGGTGTGTAATAATAATAATTCCAATCGAGAAGAAACGAATACCGGACCTTTAATTACGATACCGATACAGATAAATAATGATCAGACAAGAAATATTGAAATGGTTTGCTAATGTCGAAACAGATAATTTGTGGTGCCAGCGGTATACATAAACCCAGTACCTGGGCCTTGTATGATCCCTCATTTTTGTTTTGAACTCTACATCTTTCTTTAAATTCGAGGACAACTGTTTAAGTCTTTATAACAGTAACGATCGTTTAGAACATTTTTTTCAGCTCTGTTTTGCAAACCTATAACTTTGGTATTACATGTATGTTTATAATATTTACAGCCACTGGGTCGTTGTCACTGCTGGTGGACCGTTTGAGTCCCAGGGGGTATGCCTAAACCAAGTACCTGTATTTTGATACCAACTGATTCTATTATACTGAAGTAATATTTCGAATGGAGGATGCTACCGTTAATAGTTAAATTCCCCCAAAGTTAAGAGAGTCACCATATAAGAGTGTTTACTCTTACACGGATTTAGGAATGCATTAAAGCTTATTTGTTGGCATTGTATGATGCCACATTTTTGTTTCGAACATCTTTTTTTAATTTGAGCTCAACTGATGAAATCTTAATGACGGCAACGATCGTCTTGAGCATTTGTGTGGGCTCTTTAGCAAAATTATAACTTTGGTATTATGTTTATAATATTTGAAAAAGCCTATAGAATGGCCCATGAGTCTGAGTTATATGTTTTAAAAATATTATTTCCACTGATATAAAAATCGGATTAAAGTTCCCTCACTTTTACCTTTGTCGAAGTTTCCTGGGATATACATCTATTTCATTTTATTAGTCTGGGAATGCTCGGTAGAATTACAGGTTTCTCAACAAAGATTAATGGCATCTACCCTACCTTGAGGGTATGACAAACCGGGGGTTTGTCATTTAAGAATCTTACATTCGGATTAAAATTTCTTATACCCTCCAGGTAGGGATTTATTGTTTTTCTCCCATTTAATAAATATATGTATATGTAGATTTACGCATGGTCTACATGACTATTTAGACCTACGCATAGCTGAGTCATGTCTGACATAAATATGTATTATGACTATCTTATCATCTAGTTTCTGATTGGCTCTTTATATACTTTCTTTTCTTGTTCAATCGTTATATAACCCATAAATCGCTTAAAAGTTGATATAACAATCCATCACATCGAGGCAGTACCCATAAATATCACAAGGGAATTCCCAAACGTTGGCACGCTCGGCGTTCATTGTATAGCCAGTCATCATGATTATACAATACAACATGAATACATGTATCTTTTGGCGTTTTGTTTTAAAAGAGAAAGAAACGTTTATGTGTTGTTCTATCTCTTGTATGTACATGTACCTGGGACACATACTTCAATGTAGTAAATATTAAAACAAATGCTTCGCTGTCTGTGTTTTCAATATAAATGTAATTTGAAAAGTGAACACACACACTCCAGAGATACTCACGAGACTCCAGATACACGCGAGATGTAGGTATATACTCCAGAGAGACGCACGGGCTGTGCTGTCGCAAATGTCATGGCCCTTTAGCGACATAGAACGAAATAATGTTTGTAAATAGGAATATACTTTTGTAAATATTATACTAGTAACTATATTTGTATATAAATTAAAATCATCTATGGAAGAAGTCGGGATTTTGACACCATTTTGAATACCACTATACGATCAGTTTATGTTTCTTAAGTCGTCTTTGTTCTTTGTCGTTGTACGGTACGTTGTCGTCATGAAAACAAAAATATTTTGTATCTCACATTTGATCAAAATGTATACACTGATCATAAACAAAAAGTGATAACTATTTACCATTTTGCTAATACAATTGAGAATCCTGCCAAATATTTCTCATAGCTCAATAATTATGTACTATTATATAATTGCATGCATATGCGTGATTATATATATATATATATATATATATATATATATGTGTGTGTGTGTGTGTGTGTGTGTGTGTGTGTGTGTGTGTGTGTGTGTGTGTGTGTGTGTGTGTGTGTGTGTGTGTGTGTGTGTGTGTGTGTGTGTGTGTGTGTGTGTGTGTGCGAATAGAAAACAGTCATTTGTGTGTTGGTGTATATAAATAGCACTGGTTTTACTTGATCAACCACCTGTCTTGGAATGTTGAAAATATGCATAAGGAATTATCCATCCAAAAGGACAAACTCTTTCCAAAGACAGTGTTTGATCTAGGTCATTCTAGGATCCTTAGAGGATTAGGACATGTGACGGAAGATCTGCCTTCTCTAAACCAGCTCTGCATAAATATAAGTTTCTTCACAATAGCCGGTTCAGCTACTCTGTTGACGCATTGCAGCTATCAATTAGAGCTCAATGGCTCCCAATCGGTACATTAGCCACCTCAATTCTACGTGTTGTCATGTTGTCGTGTATGGTTGTTTTACCATGACGTACTTTAATGACAGTCGGAATAAAATTTCATTAGATATATTTATATTATCTATATGTAATGTTTAAAAGCTGCAGATGATATTATGAGAATGACTAGTCAGCTGGAAATTTTGTTGTCATAAAAGATTTGACACAGACTGGTACTAAAGCTCTCTGGATATACATGACGACACAGTGAATTGCTTCTGCTTTCATTTCACTGTAGACGTCTTTGTATGGACAGAATCAGACCTACCCAGCATTCGTTGTTTCACCATGCTTCCAAAAGGAAGCAATGAATGACAGCAGAGTAAGGCGGTGTTGTTGGTAGTTCGAGGACGTTCTAACAAGTTTACGTACTATTGACCTTTATATTAATGAAAATTTCTAGCGAGACACAAATATGAACATTATTTAAAAAAGGAAAATATTATAAAGACAATAAGAATAAAATAAATATTTGGACGTATTATAGTGGTTTTGTAATGGAATGAGAAGGTTGATGATTATACGTGGAGTGTAATTGCCACAGACATAATACACTAACAATTTCTTAGAGCGATGGCCAGCTAATATTTGTTTACACATTCCCATTAGTATGTCATTGGTGTTCCATCACAAACACATGTTTTGATATTTATCTATGATAATCCATATCATAACAAATGTATGCTTCTTAACTGTCGTAAATAATGTACAATGCCACACATAATTCACCAAGAATTGATAATAAAGCATTGAACTGCTTTCCGTTGGCATTCATGGGCTTATGAATGCCAACTGGACAAAAGCAAATTCCTCCATAAAGAGCGTTAGCCATGAATGCCAACTAAAACAGTTCAATGCTTATCATTTCTTATTTGTTATGTTATCCGACTTTTCTTTTTTTTCACTTTTATTGGAATTCAAATTTCCTTAGCATCCGTTGGGAGTTATGAGATAATGAACAACATTTTTGCAACGATTATATAATGTCAGCGCCAGTAATTGGTGAATATAAAACGAACAATGATTTAACATATTATACAGTTATGTTGTACAACAATTCATACTTCAATGGAATACAGTGCAAATAAAGTTTGTTATCGTTTTAAATATATGTTGAAAAACATTAAAGTTATCAAATTATTATTTCATTACTCACATGATCGATTTGATATTTCTAGACATTTGTTTATTGTTAACGAACAATAGCGCTTTATTTCTTTAACACATCAGTTTTATATTAGTTTGATTATTATATAATACATTTTCTATATGTTTAAATGTTTACGTCTATACCTATAATACATACTTTTGTCAGTGTCTGTAATATAAATCTTTATTGTAAAGCCAAGGAAATGTCTAATCTTCAGCGTCTGTATCTTTACGTTAATGTAACAATGTAACACAATGTTTAAATGACTACATGTTTATTTCCCTCACCTTGGGCAGGCGTATCTACCGTTTTAACAAGACAGGATTTACCTGTCCACAACCTAGGATGTAGACAAGCTCCATCCACTATGACGTCATGATGTAATTTTAAAACGTAGAACTTGAAATGAAATGAGAGTGCAGTGCATCAAAAGTTGCATTATATTTCATTTAATGCGAAAACATGTATTTGAAGAATGGAAGAAAATAATCAAACATAGGTGTGTAGAGTGGAAAGGGAACCAGAACTAGACTCTTACCACTCGGTTGGTTATTTCCCCATACATGCAACATATCCATGTAAGATTCTATTAATATATGACCACTCTATAGACACATTGACTAAACGTTTATACGTTTGTTTTATATATATTCTGCTGGTACAGTCACGCGATGTCTAGATAACTATTTGTTCATATTTATGATGACTCTATAGAGATATTGTCTAAATGTCTACACGTTTATTTTGTATCTAGTCTGCTGGTAGAGTCACGTGATGTCTAGATAACTACATGATGTCGTGATGTCTAAATGCATATGCTTTTATTTTATGTTTATGTTGCTAATAGCATTGCAGACTGCTTTCAGGTATATATCTATAGTGACTCTGGAGACTAGGACTGCCAAGATGTCTAGGTTTATCTCATATTTATGATGTAAGTGGTCACGTGGTGTCTACTTGTTTATATCTTTAGTGACTTTAAAGACAGGGACTGTCAAGATGTCTAGGTTTATCTTATATCTATGATGTTGGTAGAGTCATGAGATGTCAACATGACTGCATTTTATATCTATACTAACTTAATAGCCACAGTTTGTCAAAATATGAATACGATTGTTCTATATTCATGACACTGGTAAAGTCATGAGATGCCTAAATGATTACAGTTGTATCTATGTGGTTTGTCTATAGATATACTTTATAGTTTTCGCGTGATCTATTTGTTCGCATGTTTAAAACTTACTCTGCCAGTAACTATAATATATGTACTTTAAGACTCGGCAATTGACCATAAAATAGATGTCCTCATATCTATGTTTATAACTATAATTCTTGTAATGTTCACATATCTATGTTTATTACTATTATTCTTGTAATGTCCACATATCTATGTTTATTACTATAATTCTTGTAATGTCCACATATCGATGTTTATTAATTCTTGTAACGTCACGCACAGTCTTATTGTCTACGGAGTACACGTAATGGTATTGTTCAATGCGTTTCCGTGTCCGACAAAATCCTGAAAATAATCCTCGTAGAATGTTAATTACCATGGCAGAAATTGTGTTGTAACAATAGTATTTTTATTTGATAATGAGTTGAAATACATTAGCGGTGTTGTATATGTTAACTATTTTTCTAGTTTGTTTTTAATAGATAGAATCCATTTTATTAACCACCAACGTATGTTACCAAAATGCAAGAGAATAAATTTACTGAAGTGCCACTTCGCCTGTAAATGCTAAAAAAACCTGTTAAAGCAGTAACCTATGGAGGTCTATGTAATATCTTACAAACCGCATTATCGTGATTTGTATACTAAAATTAACTTTTTAAAAAGCTTTAAACAATATTTGTCAACTACTTGTATTAAGCTTGTATTAGTTTAGTACCGAAATCATAAACTATTTAAAGAAAATGGTAAGAGTGCCTCCTCAGGTAGTTCCAAAATTAAGAACAACGAAAACAGTTCGGTAAAAGACCTGTTTCAGCTAGCACATTTCAACAATATATTGTTTAACACAATGAGGCCTGACTAGGGGCAATGTTTATACCATATATAGAGAGATATTTCCTAATAGAATAGAAAAAACACAAATACATTTCTATGACATTCTTGCGTGTGAAATGGTATCCCTGAAAATGCTTTGACGACGAATAAGCATGAATCAACTCATTATAGTATTATATTATAAACAACCTTGTTACACCAGCCAAAATAAATGTATTACATGCCATTATACATCTCTTAATACCACAATATGCATTTCCCCTGGCGTCATGTTGTTAGCAGTAAAATATAAGACCAAGTTTACCTTTATTTCTTATTTTGACTATATGGACCAATGTTATCCTAACTACGAGATCAATTGATATATAATTTGTGTATCAAGCGATATGCCAATATTGTAGAGGTAAAGAGGATCTGATGAAATTTAAAAACATAGACGTGCCAAAAGTATTCGGTCACTGTAGCTGTGTAGATACTAAATTGTTATCCGCAAGGAGAGCCATAAATGACATAGAGTGATAGTGACGATACTCAGGCACGGATATATGATATATGAATAATCATTTGAAATAGCTCTCCTTCCGTTGACAATGATATTTCTGTGATAGATCGGATCTACAGTCTGAAACCTTTAAACACACCCACATATACATCTACATACATCACAGTCAAAAACACATCAGACACATACACACACCCAGCCACAAACACATTCACACACCCACATACACATACTCACACCCAACCATAAACACATCCATACCCCCACACGAACCCACATAAATAAACAGCCACAAACACATTCACACCCCATACACATACACCAACCCACACACGATCACACACACACACACACACGCGCGCGTGCGCACGGAGATCGAGAAAAAACACAGCTAAGGCCCCTTAACATTAGACAAACTGATGATATACGTGTTCTTGTGTAAACGTGTTCTTGTATACACGTGTTCTTGTATTAAAGTATTCTTGTATATACCTGTTCTTGTATATATGTATTCTTGTATATACGCGTTCTTGTATATGCGTGTTCTTGTATATATGTGTTCTTGTATATACGTGTTCTTGTATATACGTGTTCTTGTATATACGTGTTCTTGTATATACGTGTTCTTGTATATATGTGTTCTTGTATATACGTGTTCTTGTATATATGTATTCTTGTATATACGTGTTCTTGTATATACGTGTTATTGTATATACGTGTTCTTGAATATACGTGTTCTTGTATATACGTGTTCTTGTATATATGTGTTCTTTTATATAAGTGTTCTTGTATTTACATGTTCTTGTATATACTTGTTCTTGTATATACGTGTTCTTGTATATAAGTGTACTTGTATATTGACCAGTTTGAAATCAAAAGTTGAGCAATACATTAGTGTATTGAATGTTTGTCTTTAAAGATTCGAAATATACTTCATGACACTTAAAAAACGAGTAAATAAAATTTAGTAGAAAGAAATGATATGCAATTGTATTAAAATCTTGAAATAAAACAGAATGTGTAATATTTCTTTTATCTTTTCAAGTGCTTTCTCTATAGTATGGATATTTGAATAAGTGTTTGATTGAAATGTTATTTCCTTTAATTATTTCAGACAGTATATTCCAGCTTTATTACACAATTTATCGGTACTGTCGTTTCGCAAAAGAAACATGTTTTAAGTTAGATATTGATATGATATGAAAATCTCAAATACCAAGGTATAAATCTTCGGGAGAGGATGTATGTTATAACTGAATTTGAAAAAGAAACTGACAAATTGAAAGTAAAATGCAAATGTCAGTTTATCACCAAAAGACAAAACATATTTCTATCATTAATCTTTATTCAAATATTTATAATTTCTATTTATTTGACATTGTCAATTAAACTGTTTATTGATATACATTTCTTTTTATTATTAAACCTATTTGTCAACTGTATAACCAAATTACACAAATGTATCATATTTTGTGAAATTAAATAAATTTTGAGTAAACAGCAGAAATAATCCATCATTATTATATCATTTGTTTATTATTAATTACTGTTAGATAATGTTTCATGTCCGATGTCAATACATCATTTGGTGCATTTCTTATGCAAATTGTTGACTTTAGTTTTTTTCTCGAAAATGTATGATAACTGACATTTACTGGTGATACGAACTGTGCAGCTGGATATAAATAATTTACGTTTATAATTCAAAACCATTAGATGCAATTGGTAACTGAAATTATTTACACGTGTATCAAAAAGAATAATCGCACGTCAATTATTTTTCCAAATTAAGAACACGACGAATTTGTTACCAAATCCCCAGTATCTGTATTCTGTGTTTGTCACAGTTTAACTGAATAAGGATATATTCAAATACAATATACAGTATATTCAAATACAATATACAGTATATTCAAATGCAATATACAGTATATTCAAATGCAATATACAATATATTCAAATACAATATACAGTATATTCAAATGCAATATATAATATATACAAATGCAATATACAATATATTAAAATACAATATACAATATATTCAAATGCAATATACAATATATTCAAATGCAATATACAATATATTCAAATACGAGATACAGTATGGCTTTTTGACTTGTCTTGGGAGGGGGTCCATGGCCAAGTGCTTGGGTCACCGCGATTTAAAGCATGAAGTTTCTAGCTTCTTGTCAGCGCTGGTTCGAGTCCTGCTGGAACCATAGTTGATTTTATTGGCAAGTTTGCTAGTGGAACGATGGTTGCCTGTTCCTGGGTATATTGTAACCGGGTTCTCTTCTCCGCAATTACAATCAAACGCCACCAAAATTGGAGTTAATTCTAACAAGCAAAGTTGTGTTTAGCTTATGTTTCAAGTTCTCGACATAACTGTCAGTCTACGGTTTTGTTTCATACAGACATTAAACATATAATCTAGTTCTTTAAAAATACGTTCATTCTTTCCATCATATGTTTTATCCTTCATTTCACACACACCTTACAGTCATTTGTAAACTAAAACTTCTAGTAAACATCAACATCGTAAGTCTTAGTATCTCATTTCGACAACTGTTAAACCTATTATCGTAATAGATTAGTTTAAAACTTGTAAAGAAAGATGGAGATCAAAACAATAGGAAGGAGAGAATGAAAGCAAACGCATTCAGTAGGAAGCGCACCAAGGAGAAACTGTATACCTGGAAGTTTTCGCCACTGGTTATTTTTCGCCGCTGGTTATTTTCGCCATTTTAAGATAGAAAACATATTCACCCATCTTACATTCGCCCTAAATCACCAAAATATCAAGGATCGCATACATTTCCATGTTTCAGTTATTTCACTTTCATCTTCAATTCGTCTTGTCATCTAAGGGTGAAAATGGCGAAAATGTCTAGATATACAGTATCTAGTAAGACAGAGAGCAAAATAGATGGACGGTAAGATGAGTGGATAATGCGATAGGTAGGTAACTAAATATGTAAACATTTAGATAAGTGATGTAATTATTTACTGTGTTTCAAGAACAGAAAACTGTGTAGTAACTTTATTATACTTAAATATCTTTTATCTACGTATGTTTGTAACGGATTTAATAGAATCCTTTTGATATTCTCAACTCCAATTATTTGCACGTTCCTCTTTAATCTTCCAGGCATTCATTTGCTTTTTTACAAACTCTTAGTCAGAAATCAAGGTCAAATTTGTCCAAATTATACGTATTGTAATTTAAGGTTTTAGAATGACATAGTGAGTCAGTTCGTGCCCAGATATATTTCAAACAGTTTAAGTAAAAAAAGCAAAATTTTGGAACATTTTGAAAATTATTTTTTCCAGCTATGACACCGGTATTTTTGCCTGTGATATATTAAAGGATACGCCCTCGCGAAATTTGATTACGAAAAAGTTTTCATAATTATATGTCATATTGATTAGTTTTGTTAGTCTATATGGTGGATAAGATAATTATGTTTTTCGTTTGTTTAGAAACGATTCTATATAGGCATATGAAGCAATGTGAGACTGCTATTGGATATAAAGGTCAAGTTGGTGTTGTCAATCACAAAATATATAAAAAACAAAATTTGTTAAGCAAAATGAAATATTTTAAACTTTAAAACTATTTCTGTATAGAAATATATAAACTATCGAGAAATACATACATCAGTCAATTTTACAATGCGGCAATTAAACATATTAAACATGACAGATTTATTATTTCCCTATATTAATTATTACGACTCCTAAGTTTATATTTTGTTAACTTATATATGATAACATTTTATATATAGATATATTAAAAACTATAAAAAGATAAATGCGAGAGAAAGCAAAATGGGAAAGTGCTATTCGCGTCAGTACTGCACCGTTTCACTAACATCAATAGAGGAATATATTTGTATTATTACTTGAAAAACATTTTCAGTTTTCGTAACATTAAAAGCAGATATATTTATTCTCAGTACAACTTCTAGAAAACAATTTTAAAGTTTGAATGTGATATATGCATATAAATATAATTCGGTAAAAAATTAAAATTACTGAATCTATAAAAAAGGGAAGAAATATTCGTAGTCAAAATAATTTCAGTTATTCGGAGTTTTTTTATCTCTCCCACATGTTTGCAATATTAAACACATGTGCTTATGTTTGTTATACAAAGGTGTGTTAACCACAGTAAATCTAGTCTGGGATATTTGAAGTAACCTATGCAATTAAAATTCTGTGTTCTGAATATGAAAAAAAAACAATGTATCTTTTAGCTATTGGGTGTTTCATTTTACATCAATGAACTTACAACGGCTATCTAGATACAAAGTACAAACTATATTGTTCATTGAATGCTTCAAGACTGTGATTTTGTTTTATCATTATGTATTGTTGACAGCTTGTATTTATTAGCCCCATTATATATGGTCTATTTACATCTCCCAAATATCCCATACTGGAGTCCAGATACTTCACTCGAGCCAATGATTAATATATCAATGAATTACATCAACTAGACATCATTTATTCTTTGAACTACAATAATAAGATTGTGTTATTGTTTGTGATGGCCGTTGATGTAAATGATGGGCTACCGTACAAATGATTCATTTTATTGTAACGATTGATTTTACGTCAGTGATGAAATATGGTGAATGTATGAGTTTTGTATGTCGACAAAGCTTTTGCTCATTATAATATCATGCCTTGCGTGCATTCCTTTTGAAACAATTACCCCCTTTCTTACGAATGCATAAGATTTCCCGTGTCATATGTTGAAAGATTTTTAAACATCTCGGTATAATAATGATAGTAGCAGTCTCGGTCGATTGGCTTGCTAATACACAAGGGTCTCTTGCTCTACATGTTTAGGTATAAGAAATATGCATGTTGTGTTGTATACCAAGATTAAAAATATTCCGAAATGCAGGTGAATTGTATGTAAAACTACAAAGTGTTTACGCCACACTCAACTTATTTTAGTTTTATGGTGGCGGCCAGTTTTTAATGGCGGAGGAGAGAACACGGTTGCAATGTATCCGGAAAGACACCAGCAGCCTTCCGCACGTAAACTGGCAAACATTCTCACAAAAACTGCTAAGTTCTAGCGGAAATCGAACTAGCGATGATCAGAAGTGAGAGACGTCATTGTTCAACAGATGCGCGGAATATCACACAGAAATGTGCAGTGGTTTACCTGAATACTATACCACTGGTGTGCTAGATCACGCATACCACGACTCAAAATTAAAATAATACTCCTTTTAATCATTTTACTCGCTCTCATCGTATGTACAACTTGAAGTTAATCAACCAATCGGAGATTAGATAATGTAATTATTCTTGATGTAAAGTTCAACATTTAACCCAGATGTAGATGAATCCGGATACTAATTTCTGTGGTGATAAAAATGTATTCTATTTTCGCCATTAACCGACATCTTTACCAAGATGTTCATCCTGATTTCTGTCCAATGTAAAAGTACATGCCTGTAACCCTGTTTATGTCACTATTACAAATATGGTCGGTCAATCGAAAACAATATCATATATCGGCTTACTTTGATAGAAAGGAGTGTCATCGAGACAAATACATAACTCAATATCTAACGTCTACACGTCGCTTGGAACGTTACCTCTGTAATTTCTTTACATTTTTAAGAGTTATGTGGACATGTCATGAAATTAAGGAAGAGGAAATGAGGTTGATTAACCTGTATTTCTTTGATCCAAGTTAATAACGTAACATAACGTTGCCAAACCTCTAGCATATAAATATTTTGATGTATTTAGGCAATTTTGTCTAAACCCTGATTGGAATGTTTATAAACAAGACAGTTCTAATCCTGTGTAATTTAACATTTATTTTTTCGTGTGTGATCTTCTTCTACATCTGCCCATAACACATGTTCCAAGCTAAACAAAAACTACTTGCAGTCAATTCAAGCTGTATGATATGTACTTACATCTAATTCCGAACAGCAAAGCTTCTTGACTTTTGATATTCATATGTGGGAGTAATATAAGTGCTGATTAGTGTAAATGATCTTGTGTGATAACTTGTGTGATCAGCCAGTATGCAGAGCAGAACTTCTGGGTCTTTAGCGTGAATGATATTGTGTGATAACATGTGTGATCAGCCAGTCTGCAGAGCAGAATTTCTGGGTCTTTAGCGTGAATGTTCTTGTGTGATAACTTGTGTGATCAGCTAGTCTGCAGAGCAGATTTTCTGGGTCTTTAGCGTGAATGATATTGTGTGATAACTTGTGTGACCAGCTAGTCTGCAGAGCAGAGTTTCTGGGTCTTTAGCGTGAATGATCTTGTGTGATAACTTGTGTGATCAGCCAGTATGCAGAGCAGAACTTCTGGGTCTTTGTCTTCTATTCGGCGTTTGATACACTTACCTATACAGACGTGAGGACAATGTATAGTTATCACTTGATATCAAGGGACTAAATTATATAAAATGACAGATACCAAAATATAAATCTTCAGGATATACATGATACATATACAAATATAGTGAATTATGGACAAACAAGAGCCTTCGGAAATCTAATGGTGGGATCAGGGTCTGGCACCATAAAACTTGAGAATTTACTCAGGTATGAGATTATTCTCAACTTGGCCTTCTCAGCTAATCAGGGCCCACGACCATAAACAAGGAAAATTCTGAGAAAAATTTTATTCTCAAAAGGTAAGAATTTACTCATCTGAGTAAAAAGTGAAAACTCGCGGATCATAAAACGACTTTAAAATTTTCTCACCTGTGGCAAGTTTGTCAAAGGACTGTCCTGAACATATGTCCCACTTTATGTTCCGATTCACTTAACTTCGATTTTTTATTGTTTGTTTATTGTTATTTAACGTCCCACTCAAGAATATTTCACTCATATGGAGACGTCACCAAATACCGCTGAAGGGCTTCAAATTTTGGCCATTGAGCAGTGAGGGTTCTTTAACGTGCCGACACCAACTGTGACACGAGACTTCTAGTTTTTACTGTCTCATCCGAAAGACAGGAAACCAACCTGTCGCCGGCGGGACTCGAACTCACGACCTCACAATTCAGAGTCGAGCGCGCTACCGACTGAGCCAGGCCGACTCCTTAAGTTCGATGTTTGAACATTATTCCTACCATAATCTATGAATAATTATTCAGCAACCAACCAAAAGGTATAAAACATGTTAAAAATCAAGTCGGCAGTACGTTTTGAGGTATAAAAAGGGGAATAGATATATACCTTTTTAAAAACATTAAGAACGTCCTGTAAAATGCCAATACATGACCGAAGTCAGTAATTTATACATATGTTATGTATAATGTTTATAATAAACGATATTCAAGATACAAGTAAATTAGTTTAAGTACATTAGATAAGGGGAACATAGGGGCAGCCATTTTCGCTGTTAAGAACTACTTAATCAGCTACATGCCATACTTACGTATTTTATCAGTTGAGAAAGAAATTTTCTCAGAATTTCTTTATGGTCCACAACTTTACCCAAGTTGAGAAAATTCTCAAGATTTGATTTAAATCTTGAAATTGAATACAAAATTTTTATGGCCCTGGTCCCAGATATCAGAATTTGCCAAAGTTGAGTAAAAATATTTAGACTTAAGTAATTCCTAAGTTTTATGGTGCTTGGCCCAGTTGACATGGAGCACTAAGCATCCACTGTTAACCGGTCACACCCGCCGTGAGTCCACAATCAAATTAAAATGAAATAAGTAAGGAACAAATCGTCAAAACTGGTACAGATAACCGCTATCGAAATAAACAGGGTATGTTGCTCCTTTGCAGCTGCTTAATTTTACAACAGGATCCTGCAAAATAAAAATCGAGAATTTACGCAAGTCTGAGAATATTCTCAACTCTGCATGCTCATCCAATCAGATTTCAGGATTAGCCAAGGTAGAGTAAAAAGTTTAAGACTGCAAATATGTTATCTTAAGTACTCGACCTCACTATAATAATCGACTTGGACAACATCATCGATCTCGATATAGTATTATACTCGTTGTCGATCAACTCAATATACAGTGTACACACGAGTACATATTTAACATTTTCACCCGCAATTTCTGATATACGTATTCAAAGCAAAGCATTTGAGCCACGTAATATAATATTATAGTCTGACATAGTAAACATAAGATATCATACCCATGTCATAATTATAATCATTGTTCTACATAGTAATAATCCGTAACATTCGGAGGCTAAATATATTGCGACGTGAGGCCAAGCTTGTAATACAATTTTTATCTTGTCCTTGAAATAGATAATCACATGTAAATTCCAAAACGAAAAAATATATATTTGTAATTACAAAATAGCAGGCCAGCGGCAAACACTTTTTCAGAATTAAATTTGGAACTTGATATTATATTGGGAAAAATATATAAAAATCACAGATACTAAAGTATTCATCTTCAGGATGTCCAGGATACAATATACAAATTTGGTGAGTATTGGACAAACATCAATCTCTAGAAATCTAGAGGTGGGACCAGGTGTCACAGAGGAGTAAGCATCCAATGCCGTCCAATCATTGTATATCGCAAGTAATATATACAGCATGCACGGAAAAAAACGATGAACTGCAACGTCCAAATATCTTCTCCTTTCGGAAACCGGTTCTTCTTTAGAAACATGCAATAAGCTGATACTACTAAAAACTATTTTAGGTAAACTATTCCACCAACACATTGTCTAAAACAGAAACAAATGACGAAGAAGCTTAATTAGATATGCTATCGTAAGTGTAATCGCATTTAGACAGGCATGTAATTCAGCCATCGGGAAATAAATAAATTGTACACTGACGTCAATAAAGGGCCGCTTGAATCAACTAAAAAGAAAATGAACTTAATTATTTATTATTTTAAAATGAACATGCTGCATTTTATTTGCCAAAGTACATTTGTACAAACATTTCTGTCAGATGTATTTAGGTCATACCAAAACAAACAAAAAAGGAGTTTAAAAATCGGATAATAATATTCTTGTAAATCGGTTCTCTACACATCAGAGTACAACGGAAATTTTTATTTATAATTCTAAATAGTGCTTTACGCCTCACTCAACAATCGTTCAGTTATATTATTGCGGCTAATTTGAAATGGTGGAGGAAAGAACCCTGGAGGAGACCACAAACCTTCTGCAAGTAAATTGGCAAACTTTCTCACAAAATCAGCTTAGGTTCCAAGCGGGGCTCGAACCTGCGGTGACCAGGAATTAGAGACTCCATGGTTCAAGGCGCAATGCTCTAATTCTAATCACGGGCAACTCATTTGCTCGGTTATCTGTTGACTGTTTCATTTATTCTCTGCACATCAATCTCAAGATTAATAACAAACGTAGGTTCCTTTGTCATGTATCTAGCTTTAGACTAGAGATTGAGAATTGTAACCATAGCGAACTTCAGACTGTGTGACACTTCTCTTATAGTCACTGACGTCATCTTCTTAGTGAAAATAACATCGCTGGGATGTAATACAATATCGAATGAAATCAAGAAAATGGTAATGATTTTATTTTATCCACATATTACAAGCTCTTTAAAACTAGCTTAGCATATATGCATGTTCTTGTCTTTAAATGCATATTAAAACTCGTGTATTTGTCGCCATCAATAACTGATGAGTATTAGCCATTAATATGATAAGTCTGCCAATAGAATCTTATTTATTATACACTGACCCAGATTCGGAAGATGTTATGATAGTCAAACGGCTTAGTTGCGAATGTACTTGAAAAATACCGATGAAAATACCATTCAAACTAGTCACCTATACATATCCTAACTTTGTTTTAGTGAGATATTACACCAGATATCTATCTTTTTCTTGCAGAATCTGTTCTCTCACAATTGAAATTGTTACTTTCCGAAATCTTTAGTTTTGTTTACATAGTTTATCATAGACGAAATATTTTCTGATTGGGTTGTAATTGGATACCATATGAGCTGACATCGGGTCACATCAAATTGTTGTCACCCTAGACAAGAAATAAACACACGTGCAGACTTCAAAATACAGTGAAATGTTGATATTTATGAAAAATATTTTATTATAATTTTTTAAGAAATTTCCGATTTTTCCGCATTTAAAATCCATGAAAAATGTTTGATACCTTGGGCGACAATATGCCTTTAACTTACTGGACCTATCGTTTGTTAAAAATATATAAGATATATTTCGTATTTTGTCATTGAAAGTTGGTCATTCCGGAAGCGTGGGTTTAATGAAACTGTTACAATGAAATTACAAGAAAAGATCTTGCCCATTCGTACAACATTTTCACTATAAATAATCTGATAATTTGCATGTGGCCTTTTCTTTAATTAGATCCCAACAAAGATGAATGGAAATTCAATTCCAAATATGTCGGGAAAATGTTGTTTCCGATTCATAAAAAGTTTTTACGGTAATCATGTAGATCATGTAATGATATTCTTGTAAATCGGTTCTCTACACATCAGAGTACAACGGAAATTTTTATTTATAATTCTAAATAGTGCTTTACGCCTCACTCAACAATCGTTTAGTTATATTATTGCGGCTAATTTTAAATGGTGGAGGAGAGAACCCTGGAGGAGACCACAAACCTTCTGCAAGTAAATTGGCAAACTTTCTCACAAAATCAGCTGAGGTTCCAAGCGGGGCTCGAACCTGCGGTGACCAGGAATTAGAGACTCCAAGGTTCAAGGCGCAATGCTCTAATCACGGGCAAGTCGGTTATCTGTTGACTGTTTCATTTATTCTCTGCACATCAATCTCAAGATTAATAACAAACGTAGGTTCCTTTGTCATGTATCTAGCTTTAGTCTAGAGATTGAGAATTGTAACCATAGCGAACTTCAGACTGTGTGACACATCTCTTGTAGTCACTGACGTCATCTTCTTAGTGAAAATAACATCGCTGGGATGTAATACAATATCGAATGAAATCAAGAAAATGGTAATGATTTTATTTTATCCACATATTACAAGCTCTTTAAAACTAGCTTAGCATATATGCATGTTTTTGTCTTTTATTGCATATTAAATCTCGTGTATTTGTCGCCATCAATAACTGATGAGTGTTAGCCTTTAATAAGATACGTCTGCCAATAGAATCTTATTTATTATACACTGACCCAGATTCGGAATATGTTATGATAGTCAAACGGCTTTGTTGCGAATGTACTTGAAAAATACCGATGAAAATACCATTCAAACTAGTCACCCATACATATCCTAACTTTGTTCTAGTGAGATATTACACCAGATATCTACCTTTTTCTTGCAGAATCTGTTCTCTCACAATTGAAATTGTTAATTTCCGAAATCTTTAGTTTTGTTTACATAGTTTATCATAGACGAAAGGTTTTCTGATTGGGTTGTAATTGGATACCATATGAGCTGACATCGGGTCACATCAAATTGTTGTCACCCTAGACAAGAAATAAACACACGTTCAGACCTCAAAATACAGTGAAATGTTGATATTTATGAAAAATATTTTATTATAATTTTTTAAGAAATTTCCGATTTTTCCGCATTTAAAATCCATGAAAAATGTTTGATACCTTGGGCGACAATATGCCTTTAACTTACTGGACCTATCGTTTGTTAAAAATATATAAAATATATTTCGTATTTTGTCATTGAAAGTTGGTCATTCCGGAAGCGTGGGTTTAATGAAACTGTTACAATGAAATTACAAGAAAAGATCTTGCCCTTTCGTACAACATGTTCACTATAAATAATCTGATTATTTGCATGTGGCCTTTTCTATAATCAGATCCCAACAAAGATGAATGGAAATTCAATTCCAAGTCGGGAAAATGTTGTTTCCGATTCATAAAAAGTTACGGTAATCTACATAAAGCCCAAAATGAAATTTGGCATAAATCTGTGTAAGAATGCAATATTGACTATAATATTTAGATTAGATACGGCAAAATTATATCGAATATTTATTAAATCTCAGGAAACGTAATTCCAAAAAGTTCCAAATGTTCATTTCGAACTA
Source organism: Atrina japonica (assembly GCA_030159075.1). NCBI lineage: Eukaryota > Metazoa > Mollusca > Bivalvia > Pterioida > Pinnidae > Atrina > Atrina japonica. Next base: position 264,731 of record BROG01000728.1, on the reverse strand, counting down.
TGACATTTGTAAAAATACCGAATTAGGTATAATAAACATTTCATCCGGCGAAATACGATGCATTGCTATCAATCAAACGCAGACGATGGCAAAAATTTAATATTGAATAAGTTTGACTCACTTGTAGTGTTTATACTCGTAGCTAAGACGTGGTAATTCAAAATTGACTATTGAATATTTATGTAGATCTCGTCAAATTACATAACAAAATATTTTCTGAAAGAAACAACAGCAAATCAGTGAGCTCCCAATGAATCGGTTACGAAAATATATTGATATTTGTACATGTATGTTCTATGTATTTTTGTATTACACTTGTAAAAATATTATTATTATTATTGATTATTAGTACTTTTATTATCCTCATCATTATCATCATCATCTATATTGTCATCATCATCATCATCATCATCATTATCATCATCATCATTGATATTGATTTTTAGTACTATTATTATCATCAACATTATCATTATCACCAATATCGTCGTCGTCATCATAATTTTCATCATCGTCATCATCATCATCATCATCATCATCATTTTCGTCGTAGCGGTCGTCATCGTCATTGTCATTATCAATATCGATATTATTATTATTATTATTATTATTTTCATTAACATTTTTATTATTATTTTTATTAACATTATTATTATTATTATTATTATTATTATTATTATTATTATTGTTATTTCAGATTGTTAAAATGCTTGTGATCGTAGTAGCAGTGTTTGGCATATGTTGGCTGCCGATCCACGTCTTCACTTTAACATTAGATTTTAACCCAGAGATATTGAATTACAAAACAGAGGGAGATGCAATGTTCCTGATGACATTATTTCTGTGCATACACTGGCTAGCGATGTCAAATAGCTTTGCTAATCCTATCATTTACGGATTCACAAATGAAAACTTCAGAGTAAGTATCATAAATATTAAATATATATGTTAATTCATAATAATTAGTAGTGATAAATCTGAGGAGCTGATTGTTAAATCTTGTGTGCAGTTTTCAATGCTGATCTTAAATACAAATTTTCAGAAAATCTGATGACCTCATAAATAACTATGTATTTTGATCAATTAATGCAACATTTTCTTAAAGTCTTAAAAGATCGTGGATCATTGATTTGCCATCATACTGCCGTGTCTTTTTGTCAAGAGAATTCCAATTTACGTTCCACAACATGGAATTCTATCAGACCATACAGATCCTCAATGTTCAGGTTTATCGCTAACTCAAAGATGGTTTTAAATTTTTGAGAATGTGCAGTTAAGATTTCCTGTCTAAAACAGTGTGGAAATGTCTGTTATGCGTCCCGTGGTATGTAATGAAACATCAACGTAGATAAATGCATTTATTGCAACGTAATCTCCCTTCCGAACATAAATACTTTGCATTTCACTTTAAGTCAAATTTGAAATTTTGTAGGATTTGATAAATATGTCTATGCCATAGAAATCTGGAATAATAAAATTTAAGTGAAACACTTATTACATTAATATTAATAAATTTTTCACCGTTTAATGACTTTACCTGACATAGTATGACAGACATTGACAAAAACGCAAAATTACATCAGTGTAATTTAGTGTCGCTCTTATATTCACTTCCATAATAGAACAGGAAGTAACATAAGAAATAATTGATGTTTGGAAATTTACGTCTGTGTCTTCTTTCACAGAACATGTATACAGCCTACGTCTTCAATGTCATCAGCATAGCCCCGTGATATGAGAGAGAGAGAGAGAGAGAGAGAGAGAGAGAGAGAGAGAGAGAGAGAGAGAGAGAGAGAGAGAGAGAGAGAGAGAGAGAGAGAGAGTGCGTAAACCTAATGTTAATGTACATGTCTGCTTTGCTCAATGGCTTATAACTACTTGTATCAACGGTGGTCAATGTGTGCAGTTTTAAGGGTGTTCTTACAATTTGTAACCTCCAATATTCGGTCTTGCCTGAACACTGTTCAACATAGGCATAACAGTTGGTATCTTCTATATCTCAGTACTCATGATACTTGAAAGGAAGCTTATAGTATTGAATTTAGCCCATTGTAAAGAAGGTACAATATATAAATAAAGGTATCTACCACTGATGACAATAACATCATGTATAAAAGATGAAAATTATCACTCCTCCATAGCACCTGATTCCATCTCTGGGCTTTCCAGATTACCGTGTTCGTCCAGTTTCCACTGTTAGATTTCTGATTAACAGACTTCATTACAGTGAGCCACTTATTATCTTTATTTGCCCTGTTTAGTGGACATTTTGACGCCAGAATATTAGAGGTGAAAGTAATCTTCAATTACGTGTTGTATGCGCTGTGAATGATTTTAACATTTGGGTTTGACTTTTCAAGGCTTTGATGGGTTATCGAACACACATCTCAGAGATATAATGATATCAAAATATGCTGAAATATGTCTACAATATTCTGAGAGGTTATATCTGATGTAATGCATTCAATATAAATTTATATTAATACAACATACACTATTTTCGAATGTTTATTATTTGCCAGTGTATATGTTTATGTAATATACTGACTTTTTCAGAAGGAATGCTTACACTCAAGGACCGTTGTAAAAATAAACGAAAACTTGTGTTTGCTCTGTCTTATCTTATTGAACGAAATTTAAAACATATGCAAATCTTTCAACAGGAACGCTTACATAATTACAAACATACAGATTAAATCAAAAACCAGCGACTGTGAGAATTTGACCTGACAGTTTGGGATGATAACATCCGACATACCGACCTAAGCCATATGATGACACTAAAATCCTTATATAACAAATTATGTCTCTGTCATTAGCAGACGTTGTATTTATGTCAAAACAGTTTGAAACATGGGCTTTAAAATATTTTTATTTTAATTTGATTAGTTCTACAAAAATAACTATTCATGCACAAAAAACTTACAATCAATGTCCTTATGAAATATTTTCATCATTTGTACTCCGCGAAGTACTGAGAAAGAAACCTGATGTTAACAATATCAAGTGCTTATTTTTTACACATACGAATCCCAAAACAATTTTGTGAATCGGGTATTGATAATGAATTGACTTCAATTGTCCAAAATATGATAGCTTTTTAACAGTGTCATTTATAGAACCTTGAAAAGTAATCAATTAGATCTAGCTTCCAATTTATTTCCAGACACATCGGTACTTTTATTAAATTGCTGTCAATTTTTATCAAACGAACGGCTGTAAACATGTAGGAAGTGCTGGACACGTAATGGAATCGTATGTCTGACTGTGTGGGTCACAGCAGTAATGAATAAAATCGTCTTATTTAAAGCTAATAATGGAAAATGTCATTGAAAGTTTGTGATGGGAATGGAAAGTAACTGTTTGATCAGAGGCACATTATTCGCTATGTTAACTAACATCCTTATTAAAATTTATTAGACCAAATCAAACATTTTTTCTCTATTTTGCTGCTCTTTCTTGGTCGGGTTTGCTCAATAGCGCATTTCGTTACAACTAAAGATTATTGTTTTAGGATACATGACACCGCCCTTGGATTTTCCTTTCGTCCGTCGTTATTAATTTTATGCTTCAAACTTATCATAAAGATACCTAATTCAAATTAATGTCTTTGATTAGACTCAACTCATACAGGTAGGGTTAAAACTTTATACAATGTGACTCGGTGTTATTGCATTATGGACATAAAGGAGTGAACTACTATCATAAATTCTATGTTGCGACATTTCAAATCGTATTTCTTCAGAATTCGCAAGTTAGGGAAACCTGAATTTTTTTTTCTTTCCTTTCTCTTGATTTGTATATCATAATGAAATAATAATAATAATAATAATAATAATAATAATAATAATAGTAATAATAATATTAATAATAATAATAATAATAAGATGATGATGATGATGATGATGATGATGATGACTATGATAATCATCATCATCATCATCATCTTCGTCAAGCAAAATGAAGGTATAAACTTGCGTAAGATACATTTTTTACTATTTTCAGCATAAGCTGTCCTACTGTGGTAAAAAAAATCTACAACGTTGAAAGGTTTTGAGACAAATAGTCTCTCTAAATGGCCTATACCTAAAGTATGACTGCACAGATGCTATGTTCTAATAAAAAGCTTTTCATAAGAACCCTTACGTTTTAAAGATATCAGAAGGATTGTGATAACATTTACTTTATCACGCTTTCAAAACGATAACCACTGTCATTCTACGTGATAGATATCCCCTCTCCACAGGACACTAATTGAACTGACGCAATGAATTGTGTAAACTATATCCGTTTTATATTAATAACGGTGCAAATTTATTTTCTATTCCAGTACTAAAGCAATTCATCAATTTTAAAAGATATATTTGCATTAATGACCATTATAACACGGCCTTAACAATGACGGATTTTCAAGAGATACAACCAAATCTTTATTGCATAATAATTGAATGTTTGCTTACGTAAATGGGTCTATAAATATTATTTGCGCAGGTCACTGCATTGCCTTGGTAATACTTCTGTATTGAAGGAACTCTATTAAGTATATGCCTAAATTGTTAAAATAAATATGTAATCATCAACGTGATAACCAGATAATGCTATTTTTGTTGATACATTGTCGCCAGTCGTCTTAATCTGTACTTAAATAAAATAAAGATGTTTAAATCGTATTATGTATCAGACATTTTATCATGTAAAACCGAATCACTGTTTTTAAATAAATTGCACTCATAAAATTGCATTTCACTTCCAATTGGATTAATTCTCTTCATATAAACATTTTGGTTAGAGGTTAAGCGAATGTTTGCGACGAAAACGTATCATCACAATTCATGTACAGCAAAAAACAAAATATGGAATAATTTTCATATCAATATTTAAAAAAAACATTTTATCTTGTTTCAGGGCATATTTTTAACTTAAAGTACCGATTTAGTATCAATTACTGTGTAGTATTAACAAGCGACGCTGACCCCTTCCGGGTATCTGGTCTCATCCCGTTTGGGATTCGCCGTTTAGGAGTCCGTCAACACAGACCTGCTATTTATTGCCTGGTTGATTTTAATTATATCAAGTTTCATGTCATGAACATGAAAATTAAAATAAATGCGTTAACCGTTATTTCAAACATGGAATTCATACATAGTGAACAGTCATGGTCACTATATATATCATACTCAAATGGTACACCATCAAAGGAGAAGACATTTAATTATAACTTTCATTTTACAGGTTGATTTGGCCACTCTATTTTACATGTGGTTTCCCTGTTGTGGTTGTCTCCAGCGTGTCATTCCAAGGATCCCAAGTTCATCGACGCATGAAAGTGTCATCCTTAGGCAGCAAAGTACCTTCCGGCGGAGTGCAAGAAACGGAAGTGCATACATTTCACCGTACAAGCACATGAAACATACTCCAACGAGAAATAATACTTACTTCACGTTACGGCAAAGCAGTAAAGAAAGTTCTACTGATGACTAGATGTACCATTTGTTGTTTTTTCATATTTGTATTGACATTGGCTATTTTCAATCACATTTTGTCATCCGGTATTGTGGATACTTGCATATGCGAAAACCAGGTAAGCCATATTTCAAATACTTCATACAGAAATAGCGATTTTTTCTTTTATATTTCACGGATGAAGATACGCCCGATGTTTGACGGGATGTATAATGGTATGCCCCGTCCGCCCGCTTGTCCATTGACTTTCTTTGTCAGAGCTATTACGCTTTCATTCAATATATATTCACGACGGGCATATCTTGTACCGTTTACGGTACTCTTGTCCCCTATTCGAAATAGTATTAGAAGTATTATACTAATACAGTAGATCTGTATTGTTGATTACGTCCTTCAAGGGGTGGAGCGGGGAGACATATTGGTCATTCAAAGTTAAATATGTTGTTGTTGATGACGTAAATGTATGTTGGTTTTTTTTTACACTTGGTCATGTCTACATGGTAAAAATGCGAAAGTGACCTACTGAAACGGCTAAAGTCTTACTTGAGCATCCCGTACAATGTTAGGGCACACAATATTTCCCATGAATTAATGGAATATATAGTTGATGCCAGTGAAATTAATATTTTCAATGGATTGATTTGAATGTGTTTTAATATGTAGATCTGCAGCTAAAACTTTACAGGCATGCCTTAACTTTTAAATCAATATCAGGGAAACTAAAGTTTGCAGTGATGAGGCCTATTTATCAGGTTCATCATGTGAATACACGTGATAATCCCAGCGTATATTCGTCAAAATCCAAGTCAACGCTAGTGTTTCTGCGATTGCATATATGAACGATTAGTGAGCTAGATTCTGACAGACGACGGAAAACAATCAGCGTTTATGTGTTAATTACGCTAAGTAACAAAACTTTTGCGTGGAGTGTTTCTTTCACTTTAACAAAACTGTTGTTGACAGACAACATCACACAATTTTATAACAAAAATCGCAGTTCCTATTTCTTTAAATTCATATTGTTATGTTTGTCAGCTGCAAAACACTACAGTTCGATAATTACGGTTTGTGAAAATTCCATTTCGAATTCCTATTACAAGTCCTAGCCAGTAAACCCGTGGATGACTTGTTATTGGCTTACATTTTGTTCATTCATTTATTCATTTATATACTAGTATATAATTCTTTTATTGCACGGATTCCATAAATTTCATTCAATCAACGCGACCGATTTCTGTAATCATTATGTATAATATAGTGTACAATTAAAATCTTTTTCGCGAATCAAAAGAAAAATAATATATTTTTTTAAAATAGCTGATCAATCACTAACACGTGTCTAAACATTAAACCATTCACCAGGTATTTACATGTAGCCGATGAATGGCAAAACAGAGATATCCAAATGTGAAAATTTAGATATTCGCAATAGAAGTACATAATATATTACACTTAACGAATTCACCCAACTTATGAAAGGCTTTAAGTTGAAATATATTGAGAAACTTGTTATTTTTACCTATCATTTTCATATTTGTACTACACTTATCATGATGATTATGTAGCCTTCACTGTCGGTTTTGTCCATGTTTTGACTGCAATCTGATATTCGTTTTCTTTCACACTTTACACTGATAAAATTTTGGATCTGAATCAAGGCGAATAATTCCAATCTCGAAATCTATTTGACTTTGGATGCTCTGTAAAAGAGGCATGGTTTTTCATATTTTCATTAATTCGAATATTATCAAGTAGGGATTTTGTTCACGCGTTTCAAGTGTTTTCTGATATGTCACACGTCACTGGGTGTACATACAAAATGAATATATATATTTTGTCATTCCACAAAGCAAATATTATGATACATAAAGCAAGAATGGTTCTGGACAAATTCAAAATAAACCTAATGCTTTGCGAATATAGGGAATATGTCTATATACCTGTTTATATAATAACTATTCAGATTTAAAGTGCGTCACATATATAAGAATAAACAAGTTAAATCATAACAGAACAGATCTGGAGAAACTCGTTTTGTGCTGTACAACAGCATATGTCAAGACTTTGGATTTGAATTTTGTTTTATGCCAAATTAAAAATTTTTCTATCATATGGCGGCGACCAAAATTTTTTGGCTGAGGAAAGAGCCCGATTACAATGTATCCGGGAAAAGATCACTGCCTTCAAGTAAACTGTTTTTTTGTTTTTTTTTCACAAGCTTAGGTTCCATTGGGACTCGATCCAGCACTGAGTTGAGGTGAAAGACCTCGTGGTTTGAAGCGCGAAACCCTAACCACTCGACCACTGAGGCCCAAAATATACCAGGAGCGGTGTAAGGACGTTTTCAAATTCCACACGGAAATTAAAACTTTTAACAACTTTTGCACATGAAAAGAAATCCAATTAGCTATTAAATGGTAGGATATATGCCAATAGTACATAACTATAATGACTATACTGAATACCAATCCTCAATTTCAATATGAAGAAATAACAAGATCATTTCTTATGAAGACGCAAAATACTGAACCATACTCTGTTGTAACAAAGATATAAAAATCACAGATACTAAAGTATCAATCGTCAGATTCAGAAGGCAACAAACAAATCCGATGAACATTAGCTAAACTCGGTCCTCAGAAATACAATAGGCTGTATCAGGTGCCATAGAGGAGTAAACGTCCCATGTTGTCCGGTCACACCCGCAGTGAGTCAACAGCCAAATTTAAATGAAAAAGTGAGGTATAGATCCTCATCAAAATCGGTATAGCCGGTATACACGATTGAACAATCACGATCAAACAGGTAATTCAGCATTGTAATTAGTGAAACATGCTTAGTGCAAAAAAGTCATTATACCGACCGTAAAGTTTTGACATCAAAAGCGATTCCTAATATTCTTCAGTCAACAATGTATCAGTAAGTACATGTAGTTTGCTTCTGTTTATGAAATGATCCTATTTTGAACACACCCTAGCATATTTGATAACTGAGGGATATCAACACCATACGCTGGTCATTAAAAAACAGTACTACTTAAATATGGACAGTTGACAACAGGAAGGTAGAAATTACCATGTTTGTCGTATAGCTTACATAAGTAAAATGTCCAAGTAGGAAGATATAAGTAATAAGAAATCATGTTCTAAGTGAGCCGGCCTGTCTCAGTCTATAGCGCGGCTTGGTCATGAGTCGTGAGTCCAACCGGCAGCAGGTTTTTTTCCTGTCTATCGAATGAGACAGTAAAACTCAAGGTCCCGTGTCGCATTAGGTGTTGGCACGTTAAAGAACCCTCACTGCTCAATGGCCGTAGGTGCGGAGCATAGGCCAAAATTTGAAGCCCTTCACCGGTATTTTTACCTATTTATGAAAAGAAAATCAAAGAATTTTAGTATAAATTGATCAATTTAATAGCTTTTATATATATATTTATTTATATATATATATATATATATATATATATATATATATATATATATATATATATATATATATATATATATATATATATATATATATATATATACAAATACATTAAATACTGCCATGGATAGTAAATCCATTGACCATGATACCTATGTCCATCATCTGATTCACTTTATATATGGTTTTAGCTAAACATATATCAACATTCACTTTCAACAGTAGTTTCAATGTAAATTACAAATAAAATGATAAATGTATCTTTTACTCTTTTCCAGATCTGAGGACTTCCGACATTCCCAGCTAATGAGGATAAACATGGGATTATACTTTCTGCAACCACTATGGAAATAGAACGGATGTTTTAAAAAAAAACTTTCTGTAATTTTATCGTCAATTAAAGACACATTTTAAATTATTGTAATTGTACATGTGTGTATATAGCAGGTTCTCTTGTTTGACTTTCATGTATCGTTACGTTTAGAATCGACGACGCTATCTTTTGAAAGAAAACTAATAAAATTGTTACATATATTCATTAACCGTTTGACTGTTCGTGTCTTACATAAGCACTGAACTTACATTTTTTCAAAAAAGTTAACAGATATAATCATTCAATTGCAGCAATTGATGAAGACTTATTGGCATATACGATTGCACAGAGCGGTTCTTTTTACCCTTTTTCAAACTTTGTTAATATTTCTTATAGTCATTACTTTTTATCATTATTATTGATACAAAAGGAGGAAAATGCACTTAAAGATATCGTTTCTTCAAAACAATACTCCAACACCTTACTTCACAATTACACAACGATGGAACACAGTAATATTTGTATAGACTTAATACCATTTCATACAACTAATTAAAACGATTTGCCTATTATGCAATAGCGCACAAGGCATTTAAAATATATTTTTTTAATATATATACGGAATGCGTCATAAAAAATGTATAGTTTTAAGGATTTGTTTTACATAATGAAATGCAAATTGTATTGACAATATATCAAGAGGTTGAATGTGCGAATTACCTTTCACATATTATGGCATTATCAAAACATTCTCTAGGAACAAAGGTGCTTATTATTCTTATTAACATCCAACGCCAAATCACCATTGCCTTGAATATTACTTTGTAACGTTGAATATAAGTTTGCGAAAGGTCTTCGTGTCAGATTTTCAGACGTCTTTGCCTAGATGGAAAGTAAATGGTCAAGGATGTGCAGTTTCATTACCTTCGTCAAATTGTACAAGTGTAGTCGCACTTAAAAAGCCGTTGGATATACAGTTCACTCAAGCAAGGACACACACACACACACACACACACACACACACACACACACACACACACACACACACACTAAAACATCTCTTTCACTGTCACATGGGGACGATTGGAACGGGCTTTAAATAGTCATGTCGGTGGTTAAATCAAGCCAAATATAAAAATCTCAGATACCAAAGTATAAATCAATAGGATGTCCAGGACATGCTATTGATTTCTATAGCATAGACATATTTATCAAATCCTACAAAATTTCAAATTTGACTTAAAGTGAAATGCAAAGTATTTATGTTCGGAAGGGAGATTACGTTGCAATAAATGCATTTATCTACGTTGATGTTTCATTACATACCACGGGACGCATCACAGACATTTCCACACTGTCTTAACTACACATTCTCAAAAATTTAAAACCATCTTTGAGTTAGCGATAAACCTGAACATTGAGGATCTGTATGATCTGATAGAATTCCATGTTGTGGAACGTAAATTGGAATTCTCTTGACAAAAAGACACGGCAGTATGATGGCAAATCAATGATCTACGATCTTTTAAGACTTTAAGAAAATGTTGCATTAATTGATCAAAATACATAGCTATTTATGAGGTCATCAGATTTTCTGAAAATTTGTATTTAAGATCAGCATTGAAATATAAAAATCTCAGATACCAAAGTATAAATCAATAGGATGTCCAGGACATAGATACAAATCCGGTAAAAATGGACAAACACGGACCTCTGGAAACCAAGAGGTGGGATCAGGTGCCATGGAGGAATAAGCATCCTCTGTCGACCGGTCACACCCGCCGTGAGTCCACAGTCAAGTCCAATGAAACACGTGAGGAGTGTATCCTCGTCACAATTGGTACAGACGTCTCAACAACCGCCAACGAAAAGGCAACTCAACATTTCACTTAGTGAAACAAAGTAGTCGCAAACAAGACTATTATACCGACCATAACATTTGCAGAACGTTGACTTTAAACGCGGTATTCGATATCCCTGTGTCAATAATTTGTCAGTGAGTAGTTTACCTCTGTATATGAAATCTTCATATGTTGTGCACGCCCTGGCATATGGGATCATTTGTGAAATATAAACTCCATATGCAGGTGACTGAGGGATATTACTACTTAAATGTGGAAAATTTACGATGGGAAAGCCGAAATCGTCGCGTTTGTCGTATAGCTTAGTTGCTAATTTCCCGTCTGTGTTTATATTAAGTAAAATGTCTAAGTATGAAGCCTGTGTACTTGATTCTGTTGTATCTTTAATTTCTAGTTCGCTGGGATATATCGCATTGACATATGTATCAAAATTGTCATTATTAATTGACAAAACGTCGTCGATATATCTAAATGTCAAATTAAAGGACACCGCTAACTTGTTCTTCTTTTGATTCAGCAGTTTCTGAATGAAGTCTGCTTCGTATGAATAAAGGAACAGGTCGGCCAATAAAGGAGCACAATTGGTTCCCATAGGAATGCCGACAGTTTGTTGAAAGACCACGTCTCCGAACATTACAAATATATTGTCTATTAGAAATTCCAGCATGTTTTTTATATCAACTTCAGTATACTTATGTGTAGAATCAGAGTGGTGTTTGACGAAATAAGTATCTGATAGCCAATCACTAGATATTTAAATTTTCGGGTACCACCTTTAGTGAAAAAGCAGTTGTCTATGATGCTAAAAAGTCTTTCTTTTAATTTTTTATGTGGAATAGTAGTGTAAAGAGTTGAGAAATCATCAGTTTTGATACTGTGAATTCGAGAAAAATTGTGTGCCTTCAAATTTTCTAAAAGCTGTTTAGAATTTTCAAGTATCCACATCTGATTTACACCGCTTCTGGAATAAGCAACTGTACAGTATTTTTGAAGTTTCTCCTTAACAGCTGTCAATATCTTGGTAAGGAGTAAAGATAAAGGTTTGGTAGAACATTTGCTGGATCCTGCTATGTATCTTTACTTATATGGGTTTTTATGAAGTTTAGGTATCCAGTATAAATGTGGTAGCTCGAAATCGGTCTCCGTTGTAGGTATATCAAATGAGTGTAATACGGACACGTGATTTTGAAGGATCTCGTCCTTTGAAAGTGAGCTACGTGTGTATGTAGGATTTCCAGAATTCGTATTAAACCCAAGTTCTTCTAATAAAACAATTATAGTAATGTGCCTTACAAATAAAAACTATATTATTTGAGGCTTTGTCTGCTGGTACCAATACATATTGGTTATGTAACCTATCCAGTTCAGTTACTACTTCTGGATCATTAAATACAGAGGGATAACGTGTTTTCATAGTCCCTTTAAGTTTTCGAATACGAGATTTTATCAACCACCGTATGGCTTTCAGCCATTCAGACAAAGTGTCTGGTTCTACGTCTTCATGTTTGGCCCATCGTCTGGCATAATCTTCGACAGAATCCATAACTAAACTGAAATTCTGACGCCAATTAAAGGAACGGGCTTCCTGGTATTTAGGGCCCCTTAAAATAAGATTTTTGAGGCTTTCATTTTCAACAATAGAAACGTCGCCAGTAATGACATGCCCGATAGTATTGTATTTGAAAGGAGATGAAGCACATGAACATGTGACAGTGTTGTGTAGAAGATGGTTGATGTCTAGGCACTGCAAAACCTGTTTGTAATTGAATAGCTTGGATGCGATGCTAGGTGTATAGCTATATGAAATGCAAGGCGTGCTCTTCAGTTTAAAATATGGTGGAATACAGGACTGAACTTTTTTGTGATTTAGAACATTGCCAATGTTTAAAGCGTCTATGCCTTTATTTGTAAATTTAAGTTTAAGGAAAAGACGTTTCTGTTTAGAACAGTCATCGTTTGTAACGCGTGCAGGCTTAAACAGCCTGTGATAAGCGATGTCCATTATAATGGAGTTCAGTATGTATTCTGGGGTTGAAGAATCTGTGTAGGGGTTCATTCTTGCTTCTTGAAAAAGTTTATTGAGATTTGTAAAAGGAACAGAATAAAGTTTGCTGCGGATGTGATGAAGACCCAATTTTTTGGTAACGTAAGGTAAAAGAGATGAAAAAGTGACATCATGTATGTAGGGTCGGTTGTATGAACGATGTCCGTGACTTCGTTTACGTCTTACGTTAGAATTAAAAAGTTCCATCACATTAACACCATTACACAGTGGGCTTGATAGATTGCCTACACTTTGGATATTATCGTTACATCCATAGGGATATGCAGTGCCAAGTTGTTTAATCCAAAATTCTTCACGTTGTCTACGGAAGGGGGTACTCAAGGTGGGATTGTTGGTCCAGTGGTATATTTTTTCAATTATACGCACTCTCATAGACAAGATGGAATGGTCAGGAGAGTTGAAATGTCGATAGAGTATCTGGTTACCCCCATTATTAATTTCGAATCGATGGCCAGATACTCTTTTATTTAAGGGCCCCTTAGTTTCGCCAACATAAATCAAACCACACAAGGTACACTCAATGCCGTAAAACAACGTTGGATGATTTGCAGTCTAGATGATCCCAGCTTTCTGGTGTTGTAATGCTTATTTGTCAGATTGCTAGTGAACACTTGATCAGTTATTAATATATGACATGTTTTACAATTTTTGACAGAACATTTAGAAATTGTTGGTATATTATTTGAAAATGAACTATCAAAAATGTCGTCAAGTGGAATCTGACAATTTTTATTGGAACATAAGCGTTAATATGTTTATACCATAACTGGTCATCTTTGGACTGTACAAATGTTAAATTTTTAATGTCCCGAAGGACAACCCGAGGAGCACCAAACAATCTCTGCGAGTCTGTGCTCCCGATAGACTTCACAGAAGGACACATTTTTATACTGGGCGCCGTGTCATCCAGAATGTTATTTTTTGGTACTTCTTTATCCATTAAATGTATATGTACCGAGTGACAAGTATCCTCGGGGACAATATGTCCACCAGCAGTGATACATACTCGGTGGTAAAAATATAAAAATCTCAGATACCAAAGTATAAATCAATAAGATGTCCAGGACATAGATACAAATCCGGTAAAAATGGACAAACACGGACCTCTGGAAACCAAGAGGTGGGATCAGGTGCCATGGAGGAGTAAGCATCCTCTGTCGACCGGTCACACCCGCCGTGAGTCCAAAGTCAAGTCCAATGAAACACGTGAGGAGTGTATCCTTGTCACAATTGGTACAGACGTCTCAACAACCGCCAACGAAAAGGAAACTCAACATTTCACTTAGTGAAACAGAGTAGTCGCAAACAAGACTATTATACCGACCATAAAATTTGCGGAAAAGTAACTTCAAGGATTGAACATATGATTATGAGTGATTGATATCAAAGTATCAAAGTATGTGAGTTCGCTGTCACTTTCACAAGTTGCAATCACATTATTTTGAATTGCTACACTCCATTCCTTATCACGAGAACGACACATTTCGTAAAAACAACTTTATTTGCCATCGTCGGAAAGCAAATTCGAAAATTAATCATTAACTGTACTTTTTTTTAGAATAGATCTATTGCTGTTTCACACAAATTGTAATAAGACGTTTTTATACAATCTTAAGCGTTAATTGTCAGAAACTTCATTCTCAGCAATTCAGGAAAAGCAAAAACTGTTGTTTAAAATGAAATGTCTTGCCAATACAACACCACATTAAATTACCGCTCCTCCAAGACACTAAAGGCGTTAATCAAGTCAAGCTCGTTCCTACATCCGTTATACATTATTCATCGAATGTAAATTCTATTTGTGACTTTGAACATCTTCAAATCAATTTCCTCAAACTTCTCCACAAGGTTATTGTCTGTGTCAATGCTTTATGTTTCCCATAGCAAGTCATGACAGTAACAGGATAATGAAGAAAACAATGTTCTTGAATAGTGTTAATATACATTGATATTCATATTAGTAAACTTTATAGGAAAAGATTTCCGTATTATCTAAGGTCATTCACATATTGAACAGAATAAATGAATGGCATCCTAGATATATTGAATTCATCATGTAGGATATGTATGTATGTTTGGCTGGGTGGGTGAATGGATGTATATTTGTATATATTGCATGGATGTATACAGGAGCCAGCACGTGCACTTTATCATACACCCTGTATCAGCCCTCCCTTTATCACACCCCTGTAACCCTTTATCGAACCCCATTTGGAACGCTTCTTGTATTTTTATTGTTCGGAACACCTCGACTGTTTGCCGCTTCATGCAAAACGTATACCTTGCATAAACGCCAGTCTAAGCACATTCTGTGAAATATTAGTCCTGATTGCGAAGATGTTTATGGATTGCTGAATGAAAATGTGAAAGAATCATTTGATTTACTAAACATCCGATCTAACAAGTGTAATGATATTCCGTTTGTAGGTTCAACACACCGCAAATATTATGCATTTCATGTTTTAGATACGAGTACACGGAGTACTGTAGGCGTTTCCCTTCAACACAATGTTCGGACGTGAACAGGCTCACAACAGGGATTCATTAATTTTTTTTTTCAAAGTTCCTGTAGGCCTAACGTTATTTCAGATATATCTTAATAACATATTTACACTAAAATGCAAATCATTTTAGCACAGAATCTTGAGGAAGGCTAATTTTCAGTTGTGTAAACGGTTTGTGTGCTCCGTAATTTTACCGAGATCTGCCCAAATTGGAATTTCCATTGACGGACGCAAGTCGTGATTTTAACAGAAATTCAAACTATATTTTTATCGTTGATATTTAATATTTATCTATTTACCATAAGGATTTTAAATATATGATAAAAACAAAAAAACATGGCAAAATATATATCACATACCATATCAACCCTCGACCAATATCATCCATCGGCCCTATCATCCATCGGGCTGATATTGGAGTCTCGGGTTGAAATGACATGTGATACAGATTTTGCCATGTATTATTCTCTATTTATTACACGCATGAGTAATCATACATATATAATACATAGTCCAATACGCCTATGCAATACACAGCACAACATTGTATTGCATCGCAGTTGGATACAAAGTTTCCTCTGGAGCTACTTTTTTATATGGGACTCAAATCATCCAAAATATTTGAAGGCAACTTTGCAAGCGGAATTAAGTTTATTTCGTAACCCACATTAACTAGAGAAAAACTAGGTTTAACTGAGAAAAACTAGTTTATCTCGAGATATGGCACGCCAAAATCACATTAATGAGTTAAACCTAGTTTTTCTCAGTTAAATATAGTTTTTCTCCAGTTAATGTGGGATACGAGTTCAACCTAATTTTTCTTCAGTTAATCCCAATTTTCTCGTTACACAAATTAAATGGAGAAAAACTAAGTTTAACTGATAAAAACTAGGTTTAACTGCGCGAAATACTCATTAATGTTATTGTGGCACAGTTAAACCTAGTTTTTCCCAGCTAAACTATTTTTTCTCGAGAAAAACTAGGTTTAACTAATTTTTGTGATTTTGGCGCAGTTAAATCTAGTTTTTCTCCAGTTAATATCGGTTAATGAGAAAATCTAGCCTTACTTGAAGAATAACTAGGATTAACTGAGAAAATTTAGTTTTAACTGATGAAGTACGCCGAAATTACAACAATGAGTTAATCCTAGTTTTTCTCGAGATAAACCTAGCCTTTCTCGATTAAACCCAGTTTAAGAGGGTAACGAGTTCAACCTAACTTTTCTCCAGTTAAGCCTAGTCTTTCTCGTAAACCATATTTACTGGAGAAATGCTAGCTTTAACTGAGGAAAAACTAGGTTTAACTGTGCCAAAATCACAATCAATATTCATAAATGTAATTGTGGTGCGGTTGAATAGAGTTTTCTCAATTAAACTAGGGTTTTCTCGAGAAAAAACGAGGTTTAACTCATTTGTGTGATTTGGGCGCAGTTAAACCCAGTTTTTCTCAATTAAAACTAGTTTTTCTCCAGTTAATTTGGGCTACTGAGAAAACTAGGTTTAACTTAAGAATAACTTGGTTTAACTGAGAAAAACTAGGTTTAACTCATTAATGTTATTTTGGCGTGCCATATCGAGAACAACTAGGATCAAATCATTATTGTAATATCGGCATGCTTCATCAGTAAAACATCGATTTTCCCAGTTAGACCTAGTTTTTCTTCAGTTAAACCTACACATTCTCAGTAACCAACATTAACTGGAGAAAAAACTATGTTTAACTGGGAAAAACTATGTTTAACTGCGCCAAAATCACAAAAATGAATCAAACCTAGTTTTTCTCGAGAAAAATTAGTTTAACCGACAAATATTTGGTCTAACTCTGCCACAGTAACATTAATGAGTATTTCGCGCAGTTTAACCTGGTTTTTCTCAGTTAAACTTAGTTTTTCTCCAGTTAATTTGTGTTACGATGAAAATTAGGATTAACTGGAGAAAAATAAGGTTTAACTCGGAACCCTCAATAACTGGAGAAAAACTATGTTTGACTGAGAAAAAATAGGATTAACTGAATAAAAACTAAGTGTATCTGAGAAAAACTAGGTTTAACTGTTTTGAAGTTTGTTTATTGCATAATACTTTAACTTCTTTGAGAGCCTTACTTTTCCATGAAGCAAATTCGAATGTCTGTTGACCAGTATTTCGTGACAAGAGGTTAACAGTGGAAGGTCGTTAAACCTGGCAGCCATATGAAAATAGTAAGATTTTGTGTAAAAGATCCTATCATAATTTACATTATCATTTTATTGAAGAATTATTGAGGGATATAATATCGGATCTACATACCTTGTTAAATAGTAAAATGTTTTCGTCTGTAGCCTTATGAAAGTGTTTAGAAAATACTTCAAACAAGTCAATGCCCAAAAGTTAGAGAGTGAATAAAATTTCTGTATTTATTTCTGTATGTTTGTCACAGCCAAAGTTCTTAAATCCTAAATAATGATACACATCCGCCTATAAATTATAGACAATTGGAAAAGTTTTGATGCCTGATTAAGCAGTGAAAAAGAAATCCCTTTAAGTTAGAACTTAATGTTTTACATATAAAATATATTGATATAGTGTTAGCTTTAAATACAGTACCGACATAAATAAATTAATACAAGAATACATTGCGGTTTCCAATTACTTTTTAGGACATCATCAGGCCATTGAACCCAAAATGGTTTATTTAAGTACATGTATATAATTT
The DNA here is from genome assembly GCA_030159075.1 of Atrina japonica. NCBI lineage: Eukaryota > Metazoa > Mollusca > Bivalvia > Pterioida > Pinnidae > Atrina > Atrina japonica. The sequence continues at coordinate 246,410 of BROG01000728.1, read as the reverse complement.
ACTACATTATAATATCCTCGTTTACTTCTATTACAACCATGTGTTTGTTGTTGTTTTTGAGTGGGGTGCCGCTTTCTATTTTATTCGTTTTACCTATCGAGCAAAGATTCCTTTCGTCCAGTAAACAGACCACAAAATTAGTAAACGCTTGTTAGATTTAATCGACAATATATCTGCACAATTCAGATCTTATCACAGACATATCTTAACCAATGGACACTAAATGTGCATCACTGCTATCGCATTATTATCTTTTTACATAACAATATGATGTTTATATAAATACAGAATATCTATTTTACATGGTAATATCAATTTCTAAATGTTATATACAAAAACAAAACCGTAATGGCGAAAACATAATAAATAAGGCTCTTTTGTGAAAGAAATCTACCGTTAAATAACCCGCGGTACGAATGAAACTTATTTAACGCATAAAACCTGGGAACCAATAAAAAGACCACAAAAACTGCTTTGAGATACAGAATGATCTTTTTCTGTGACTCACGGTAGATGACGTCATCATATAAAAACGTGTAATAAAAACTACCTTATGATTGTGTAGTATATTTCTGAAAACCTGGTACAAATGTAAGCTACCGTAAAATATAGATATTTTCAAAATGGATAGAAAAGATTTTCATTTTTATGGATGAAGATGCTTTAACCAAGATGAATAATAACATGTCCATGTGTTCCATAAATGCTATCTTCCAAATTTGACTGACTATAAAAATGTCGAATTTGTGAGAACATCTACCAGTTTACTTGCAGACGACTGATGGGCTTTTCTCCAGGTGCATTGTAAAAGAGTTGTCTCGACCACCATTTCAAACTGTCCGGCATCATATTACTGGAAAAAATTGCTGGGTGACAATGACATTGACAGAAATGTGTGATATCTATTTCTGTTTGTTGTCTGTATGTACATATATATATATATATATATATATATATATATATATATATATATATATATATATATATATATATATATATATATATAAACACTTTGTCAAATCATGCCTCCTTCATTATTTAGTGTATAGCTTAACTATGCATTGTACTAAAATTTTGAAAGATATATTTAATTTATTCCTTAATATCAGTGAAATCTAACAAACTTATCAATAGAAAAATGTAATGTAAATAGATACACCCGCTGCTGACTTTCTGTCAATAATTTAATTTACCACGGAATGGTTAGAGCCACATGATTTTAGGATATAACGGCTATTTTTACTTTCACTTTATTCTGATTTGATTTAATCAACTAAACGATAACGATGTGTAGGCTGCTGAAATCGTGTATTACAGTGCACTGCGTAACGTATAACAACCTTTATTTAACGTTATATAAATTGATGATCATTAAATATTTGTATACAAATAGTACTGTGTTTATAGACTGATGTACCCTTGATTTATCATTTGCGAAGTCCCCATTACCGCTGTTCCAAATCCTCGTAATGTTTTTAAAGTCGAAGATGTTGTAGTCATTGTTTATCTACACTTTTAAAAGCGCTGATTTCCTTGATTGTTGTTTGATTCCAATCAAGCACATTCATACAGATGGCTAATCATTATATCAAGGAATAAACTACCAAAATGAGTATGAGTGAATTATCTGACTGAAAATATTAAGTGATTTCTCTTTTACACTTAAAATTGTGTCATGGTTCATTCTTGAATTCGGTACAACTTACAGTGTTACATTTCTTTTATGTCCATACACGTGTTTCTGACAATTTGTTACATGTCACCTGTTATTTAACGAACGAATTCTCGTCAGAGTACATATTTTGTCAATGAGGATGCTGTTTGGGTGACAGATCAATAGAATGGCGCCTGTCGCTAGGTCGCCATGAATATCTATATGTCACCAAAACGGCATCCATAATGAAAATATATACACTCTAAAAAGCGTTTATTCTTTATATTTACATAGCCATAGCTTTGACATTGAATAATAAGATAAGTAGTGGGGAAGAGTTCGCCGTAAACATGATCGGTCTCATCTTGATGGAACAGAAAAGTTCAGAGTAGAAGTTTAAAGCACAGAGTATATCTGATTTGTATTTCTTGGTGTGTCGTCTTATTTGTATATACTTTATGTGAGGAACTTTCATAACATACGACCATTAATCAGAGGTCTCCATATTAGCCGAGTTATTGCGCTGAGGTCAGCTGTATTGCTCTGATACGAAGGATATAGAAGTTTATTACTATGGTCATATTTAATGACTATGAGTTAAGTTTTCATAAAATATTTCCAAAGAGAACTTTCCAAAGTTGCTGGCACACACGGAATATTAAAACTGATTGAATCGGAGACTGCAGCGGAAAATGCAAATATATCATTATAAAGGTAAATTAATAAATGTACTTTGTCATCTAGTTGTCAACTTTGAATAAGATGACACAACTTTCTACAGATCAACAAAACTCAGTGGCATGATATATATTTATATATCCATATAATTTCTAACAAGACTGAATCAATTCGACAGTATGGCACCACTCGTTGACAGGTCGACACAATATAATTAAAAAGCTTTTGATGTTTGACCGGTACCGTCGACCCAACTCTCTGAAAAGGTTCATATGATTTCTAACAAGACGACTGTGTCAATTTGACAGATCGACACAGTTCATTGACAAGTCAACATAATGTATATTAAAACAAATGGTTCATCTGATTGATCGACTCAATTCATTCAAAGGTCCATATAATTTCTGACAACACGACTATATAAATTTTGCAGGTCGACACCACTCGTTGACAGGTCGACATAATATCACCAAAACGCCTTCAGTATTTGATCGGTCGACACAGGTTCCTGATAGGTCCATACTATCTCTAACAATATGTCTATATTAATTTGACAGGTCAATACAACTCATAGGCAAGTCGATTTGATATGTATGTTTTTTCACCTGACAGAAAAACCCAACTTACTAACAATTTGGCATGATTATGTTGAGTTGTATAATCAATTATGACATGTTGGAGATGCATACTGGCATTTTTCTTAGCAAGACAAAATTGTCAGTTATCACCTCTCGGAAATCAACGGAATCTTATAACACGAATAATCAAAGCTTAAATTCTGTAATTATCAATGTCGATGAGTACCCCAAAAGTAATGAGTAAATTATTTTAATCATAATACAGTACATTACAATACTGAAACTTCGGAATTTTTGTAATCTTCCTCATCCATTAAATGCCAAAAAGTGTATAATATCAGAGTTTATCAATGTAAAACTATCGTAGGACATGACATTTTGACATATAAATTAATATCATTTTCACATATAGACAAAAAGTACAATTTGTCGATTCCTGAAAGTAGCAATTATATGGATATATTTCAGAATTTCACACGTTTTTGTCGAGACGAAAAACTACAATATCGACGCTACCAAACAGGAACTACTGGAATTTCAGAGAGGCTTTTATGGATATCGAATTCATCGTCATTGCTATTATTAACACAAATGGTATGCATTTATCCCGTGACATTAATGCCTTTCGCAAAATGAGATCTAAAGTATAAGTCAGAGCAATAATACTGTTGTTTTTCACTATGATAGCAGAGCGCTTTGCCAGAAAACAGTAAATATCCGTTTTTCATAATTCCAAGCTCTATTAAGCTTTGTGTAATACAAGCATCATCGATCTACTTTGAGCAGTAAATGGTTTAATTCTGTTTGGAGATATGAGAATTCATTGATGAAAGTAGCTATACGCTACAAACATTAACTCAGTTTTATGTGTAAATAAACACGTCTATGTTTGAATTCACATATGTATTTCATTATTTAATTTTAACATCTTACATTTAATTATGTAGATAGTCATGTATGTGTGACTGATTTTCGTAAGAAAAAACTAATAATTGTGTTATGAAATATTGATAGAAGGAATTTCAAACATCAATGGATATAACCTTTTGTTGCGCACTGTAGTTCAATGCTCTTAAATATAAAATATCATAAATTCTTAGCGAGCTTTCGTACAACTGTCCCAACCCCCCTTTTGCTTTCTTTCATAGCTTCAATATAAATTCTTTGAAATACGAAACCCTCTTATATTTATGAGACATGTCTTTCGTTGTAAATTACAGATCTACTATTTCACAGGTTAATATATAATGTTAGGGTGGCCTAAGTGAGTAAGACTTGAATCAATAGAACAATTATGGATTAATGTTATCTTTGCAATTCCATAAAACATAACAAATTCTTCATTTAATTATTTTATTCGGCAGAACAGCACTTATACGTTACTTTGTTTTTTCAATTTTCAGCTGTTTCCACTTATGTTGTGAATTATTAATAAAGTACTCTTTTCGTTTCCCGTTGTGATATTATAAGTAACTACATGTATTTAACCAAATTGATATCATATAAACAACTATTGTAATTCGCAGTTGGATACAATTATTAAAACTTTCAATTTAATAGTGAAATCGTTAATATAATTTTGCAGAATGTTTATGTGTTTTAACGTATATGATATTAGTTATGAAATATATTGATACATAGGGGGGTCTCAGTCGAGTCGAGTGGTCAGAGCATCGCGCTTAGAATCACGAACTCTCTTACTTCTGGTCAGCACAGTTTCGAGTCCTGCTGATTTTTGAAAGAAAATTTACCAGTTTACTTGCCGAAGGCCGGTGGTTTCTTCCCTGATACATTTGAACCGGGTTCAATCCTCTACCATTAAAAACTGGTCACTACCGTGTGACTGAAAAAAATGTTGACTATTCAAAAATCATTCATCGATACACAGTGGATAAAGAAAGTTAAACCCCTCAAAACAAATCTAAAACAGAGCGGACAAACTTATCGATTTTATAACTATTTCAGCACTCATAGTACTTTACTTTACAATGGACTCAGTATTGATGCTGTAAAATTCTCTACGGTGTCACAGAAACATCAATAATGTTGATGTATATTCATTCCAGATTGAAAACATAGTTTTCAGCCGCAACATTACTGATAGTATAAAGTATTCCGAGAAATCACCGAGTACATTCACGAAAACATAAACAAAGATAATGTATGTTCATTGCTGATTTTACATTTATATTTAAAACTTATGGTCATTGGTGATTTTACAGTTTTACTTACAGAGGCATTAGCTGTGTTTTACTAAAATTATTTCGATCTTCCTACTTTTATTACATGTGTTTGATGTACAATAACAAATAACGAATAAGAGCTATACAAAGGCATACAAATTCTGGTATTCCTATATGTTTTGTGAAAATAAGATCGGGTCCAGTGTGGTATTCATATATAAATAGTACGGTTGACTTAATCAGTTGCAATTGAAAAAGTGCAAAACCTGGGTTTCTCATGCAAGTTTCCAAAAAGATATAGACATTCAAGGATTTTATAAATGTGTCTATCTATTTTCTATTTTTCTATCGTATAACAATCTTACAATCTTAGTTGTAAAAAGTGATTTTCTTTGTAAATCCTTGCATGATGATATTACACACAATACAAATATACTAAATGCACTTTCATTGAATTCCCTGATTTTATTATCAGTTTCAAGAATTATTGTCTGCAAAAACAAAACAAAAATTATCTTAATGACATTATTTTCTAGATGATATGAAATACGACATTACTGCCATCTGTTCAGGATTAAATTATCTATGGTTTTATTCTTACCAATCCTTAAAATACTAGTGTATGATAATTGATTCTATCTTTAAATACGTCAGAGTAGTTATATTCAGCAAATGGACAAAAACCGTTGGAAATAAAATCTATAAAACCAAAGTATAAATCTCCAGGATGTCCAGGATACATATACAAATCTGGTGAGTACTGCACAAACACGGTCAATCAAGAAATCTGGAAACGGGTGCCATGGAGGAGAAAATATTTTTCCCCTGTTGACCGGTCTGAACAGCCGTGTACTAATAATCCACCTGTTATTTCCAGTTTCACTATAAACATTGTAACATCAAAATGTTTATTGGTATATGCAAGACAGAATGTCAGCTAAATAATGTCAATATGTTCAAAAGATTTTCTTTCAATATTTACTAATAGAATTGATATACAATAACAAAAAGAGAGATTACAGAGATTTCAAAATTCTTAAATTCCCATATATTTTTTTAAATAACTTTAGAAACCCAGATTTGGCACTTTTTTCAATTGCGATTGCTTAACTCAACCTTACTATTTGTATATAGAGATTCTACAACGAGTGTTAGTTAATTATCATGTTTATATAACTCGAGTTAGTTAATTTTCAATTTTTTAAAAGACACGAGGTTCATGTGTGATTAACTCGAAAACTTTATACAACTGTGTTTCCGTTTAGTTAGACGATTATTTATGGTTAAACTATACGTGTTATGGTGGAAATATAAATACCACACTGAACATGACATTATTTTAACAAAATGTACAGGAAAATAAGATTTGTTATGCCTATTTATAGCTCTTATGCTTTATTGTACATCAAGAACAGGAAGTAAAAGAAGGGGGGGGTCGAAATAAATTTTGATAAACACAACTAATGTCCCTTTAAGTAAACACATAAATTTTACCATGTAATTGTGATAAAAATAAAAGTGCATCTTACAAGCATTACAAGCTAACCCTTACCTTAAATTATGTCAACATACAATAATACTAGCTCATTATGATAAGTATGTATGCTAAGATGCAGGATATTTCGGATTTTCTATCGTCAAGTTTCCACATTTAAGTAGTGATATCCCTTTTTCACGTACATGTGATGTTTATATATTGCAGATGATGCGATATACCAGGGCGTGTTTAACATATGAACATTCCATACTGTTAAACAGAGGCTAACAACTTAAACTTCATAAAACCCCATAAAAGCAGGCTTCACTCCTTACCAAGATATCGACAGCAGTTAAGGAGAAACTTCACCAATACTGTACAGTTGCTTATTCCAGAAGCGGTGTAAATCAGATGTGGATACTTAAACATTCTAAAGAACGTTTAGAAAATTAAAAGGCACACAATTTTTCTCAACTTCACAGTATCAAAACATACGACTTCTCTACTCTTTAATTCCACATAAAAAAATAAAAGAAAGACTTTTTAGCATCACAGCCATTGTTTTTTCACTAAAGGTGTTACCCGAAAATTTAAATATCTAGTGATTGGTTATCATGATACTTATTTTGTCAAACACCGCTCTGATTCTACACATAAATACACTGAATTTGATATAAAAAGATGGAATTTTTAATAGACAATATATTTGTAATGCTCGGAGACGTCGTCTTTCAACAAACTGTTGGCATTCCTATGGGAACCAATTGTGCCCCTTTATTCCTTTATTCTTATGAAGCAGATTTCATTCAGAAACTGCTTAATCAAAAGTAGAAAAAGCTAGCAGTGTCCGTTAATTTGACATTTAGACATATCGACGACGTTTTGTCAATTAATATTGAAAATTTCCATACATATGTCAATGCGATATATCCCAGCGAATTAGAAATCAAAGATACAACAGAATCAAGCACATACGCTTCATACTTAGACATTTTACTTACTATAGACACAGACGGGAAATTGGCAACTAAGCTATACGGCAAATGCGACGATTTCGGTTTTCCCATCGTAAATTTTCCACATCTAAGTAGTAACATCCCACAGTCACCCGCATATGGAGTTCCGCAAAACTTACGGTTGGTATAATAGTTTTGTTTGCGATTACTCTGCCCCATTGGGTAAAATGTTGAGTTTCCTCTTCGTTGGCGGTTGTTAAGACGTCTGTACCAATTATGACGAGGATTCTTTCCTCACGTCTTTCATTTTGACTTTAATGTGGACTCACGGCGGGTGTGACCGGTCGATAGATGCTTACTCCTCCATGGCACCTTTGTTTCGAGAGGTCCGTGTTTGTCCATTTTTGCCGGATTTGTATCTGTGTCCTGGACATAGTAAAGATTTATACTTTGGTATATGAGATGTTTTATATATTGATGTCTCAGAGATATCAAGAATTGAGTTTTAATATGAACATTTTGCAAATTTTACGGTCGGTATAATAATTTTGTTTGTAATTAATGTGTTTCACTGAACAGGATGTTGAGTTACTGTTATTAATGTTCGGTAGTTGTTGTTGAATCGTCTTTACATGTTGACGAGGACTCATTCGAATTTGGCTGCGGACTCGCTGCGGGTGCAACCTACCAATATGGGATCCATACTGCACCATGGCACTTAATCCCATCTCTGGATATCCAGAGATCCGTGCTTATCCGATGTTCACCGGATTCAAGTTGTAAAAGGTCTCCTGAAAATCCCGACGCTTGTTAGGGGCCACCGTGACCGTGTTTTAAACCCAGAAGTCTACAGTCCACGCAAATTCGAACTCAGTTGGAACAAAAGCTGATTTTTGCAAGTGTACATTGTAATCAAGTTCTCTACTGCACCAATTAAAATTGGTCACCACCATACAACTGAAAAATTGTTTAGTGTGGCGTAAAACTCCGTTTAAAATAAAAAAAGAGAATAAAACGATTAATACTATGGTGTCTGTAATGTTTATACAGGACGTTGACTGCGACAAATAAATAGTAAACACCGGTGTTGAGGATTTAAGGAAAAGTCCCTAATGTATGAATGGTTGGCGCATTGTTATAAATCACAAGTGATTTATCTCCCCAATGATCAGCGCATGTTCTAGTCCCACCAGAAACTACGCTGAGTAAGTAGACATGTTCGGCAGGTTTTTTTAGGAAGATGGTTGATTTTTACCAGATACGTTGTAATAGGTTTTATCTCCACCTTAACATGAATGAAAAATCGTTAGGTGTGGTGTAAAGCATAAACAGAATAACAATTTGCAACTTTACTGAGTGCAAAGTATTTATGTTGACTCTCATTATAAGTTCGTAAACTTGCGAGATTAATATGTTACATGCAAAAAAATTTCAGCCTTCGTGTGTTTCTTCCAAAATACTTTCACTTTCCGCTCCGACAGGTGCACCGCATTCAATCAACACATCTAAATGCGATATACAACAATGTATCCTTATTCCTATAAAGCAATGTGAGTTGTCGTCGCCGAAAATTTTACATGTAGATTTTATGCATTTATATTTTGTTCCTATATATTATCAGAAATAGATCATCCGGTGGTTAAAAGAAATATTATTATATTTGAAATGCCAAACAAACAACTACTGTACCCGTTAGATTGAATTCGCCATTTCAAACAAATTTCGGTATTTTTTACGAAATAAACCGATTGTAAAAGAAGCACGTGCAATTTGCAAATAATGATTTCATATTCATGCAAAAAATAATTGATATATGCGAATAAGCAGTGTATCTTCGGATCCTTTTTATATTTCCCGACATTGCTTCAGCTTCAACAAATACCTTATCCTCCATGGTAAAGGTGTTCCGATTATTTGACCTAGAGGTCTCCTGCGCATATTATAATTCCGTCAAAGAAATATGGTATTCCAACACTGTGTGTGTTCCATTCCTGATTTAAAAAAAAACTGTTTAAAGGTATAAATTACAATAAATGTAAAACATTTCGTGTTCGGAGATATTGTTATCGTTTAAAATGGTTTAAAAGAACTAGGGTTTAATACGAATTCTGGCAATCCTACATACACAAAAATCGCACGTTATACCTAAACTTCATAAAATCCCATATAAGCAAAGATACATAGCAGGATCCAGCAAATGTTCTACCAAACCTTTATCTTTACTCCTTACCAAGATATTGACAGCTGTTAAGGAGAAACTTCAAAAATACTGTACAGTTGCTTATTTCAGAAGCGGTGTAAATCAGATGTTGATACTTAAAAATTCTAAACAGCTTTTAGAAAATTTGAAGGCACACAATTTTTTCTCGAATTCACAGTATCAAAACTTATGATTTCTCAACTCTTTACACTACTATTCCACATAAAAAATTAAAAGAAAGACTTTTTAGCATCATAGAAAACTGCTTTTTCACTAAAGGTGGTACCCGAAAATTTAAATATCTAGTGATTGGCTATCAGGATACTTATTTCGTCAAACACCACTCTGATTCTACACATAAGTATACTGAAGTTGATATAAAAAACTTGCTGGAATTTCTAATAGACAATATATTTGTAATGTTCGGAGACGTGGTCTTTCAACAAACTGTCGGCATTCCTATGGGAACCAATTGTGCTCCTTTATTGGCCGACCTGTTCCTTTATTCATACGAAGCAGACTTCATTCAGAAACTGCTGAATCAAAAGAGCTAAAAGCTAGCGGTGTCTTTTAATTTGACATTTAGATATATCGACGACGTTTTGTCAATTAATAATGACAATTTTCATACATATGTCAATGCGATATATCCGAGCTACTATAGACACAGACGGGATATTCACAACTAAGCTATACGTCAAACGCGACAATTTCGGTTTTCCCATCGTAGATTTTCCGCATTTAAGTAGTAATATCCGACATATGGAGCTTATATTTCACAAATGATCCGATATGCCTATGTGTTTTTAACATTTGAAGATTTCATATACAGAAGTAAACTACTCACTTACAAATTATTGACACAGAATTATCGAAAACCGCGTCATATTGTAAATTTCATGGTCGGCATAATAGTCTTGTTTGCGATTGCTCTGTTTCACTAAGTGAAATGTTGAGTTGCCTGTTCGACGGCGGTTGTTGAGATATCTGTATCAAAAGGATTCGTTCCTCACGTCTTTCATTTGGACTTTAATGTGGACTCACGGCGGGTGTGACCGGTCGACAGAGGATGTTTACTCATCCATGGCACCTGATACCACCTCTTTGTTTCCAGAGGTCCGTGTTTGTCCATTTTTGCCGGATTTGTATTTGTGTCCTGGACATCGTAAAGATTTACCCTTTGGTATTTGTGATGTTTTATATATTGATGTCTTACAGAAATCAAGAATTGCTCACGACGGGTGTGACTGGTCGACAGAGGATGCCTACTCCTCCATTGCATCTAATCCCACCTTTTGAATTCCAGAGTTCCGTGTGTGTCCATCTTTTAACAGATTTGTAGCTATATCCTGGGCATTCTATAGATTTATTCTTTGGTAACTTAATTTTTTTTATATCAGAACTGATTCGATAATTTTGTCGTCGACTAAAGATAGTATTGCTTTATATGGATTAACTGTTTGTTTGTTTGTTTATTTTGTTTAACATCCCAATCAAGAATATTTCACTCATATGGAGACGTCACCAAATGCCGGTGAAGGGCTTCAAACTTACGACCGTTGATCTTTATCGTGCTGACACCTACTGTGACACGGGACCTCGGCTTTTAAGACATGAAGAAGTACCAGATAGACACATGGTCTCAACATGAAAAACAATTGCAAATCTCAAACGGGCTGGGACCAGGTGTCTGGAAGGAACCAGCGCCCCTATAAACATGACACTCCCGTCGCAAATATTACATGGAAACCTTTCGATCTCGGTGAAAAGTCCAAGTTCGGTGAAAACGTGTCACATTTTATAATATATATATACAAAGCACTAAAACCAACAACACTATATACACTACAGCCTAGTCAAATCATCAGAACAATACACATTCACACACACACACAATCGGAGAATGAAAGAAATGCTACATGATAAAAGCATATCGCGATCAAGTTACAAAATAACTGAAGATTGAAATCAAACAAATGTATAACTAAAAAACTACCAAGGAAATGTGAATATAACTAGATCTCAGTTAAAATGAACTAGAAACTGCAAAGTTATAAAATTAATTTGAGTGGAATCTCGTTATGTCGAAATCAGTTGAGTCGAAATTCCGGATATGTCAAAGATCTGAATTTTCATAGATATATAATTATATAATAATTTAAAAAAAAAATTAACTCGAATTCCGGATATCACGAAGTTTCTACTGTATTTGATAAATATTAACTTAGAACACCGTTTAGAGTTACTGATTTGTTTGTTACCATGTTTGCCTCTTTTCCGGATATCTTCAGCTGTTCAGTGAAGTTCAGCTGGTTCGATGTGAAGTTTGGCAGGATCTTTCAAAATTTGACATAGTTATAAATATAAAAAATCTCAGATACCAAAATATAAATCAATAGAATGCCCAAGACATAGATCCAAGTCCGGTTAATTGGACAAACACGGTCATCTCGAAACAAAGAGGTGGGATCAGGTGCCATGGAGGAGTAAGCATCCCCTGTTGACCGGTCACACCCACCACGAGTCCACAGTCAAATTCAATGAAATACGTAAGGAGTGAATCCCCGTCACAATTGGTACAGACGTCCCAACACAACATTTCACTTAATCGGTGTAAACAGTGTAATCGCAAACAAAACTATTATACCGACTGTAAAATATGTGGAATGTTGATATTAAACGCGGTTTTCGATATTCCTGTGTCAATAATTTGTCAGTGAGTAGTTTACCTCTGTATATGAAATCTTCATATGTTGTACACGCCCTGGCATGTCGGATCATTTTTGAAATATAAACTCCATATGCGGATGACTGAGGGATATTACTACTTAAATGTGGAAAATTTACAATGGGAAAGCCGAAATTGTCGCGTTTGTCGTATAGCTTAGTTGCCAATTTCCCGTACAATTCTGAAAATTATTCCACATCTGTGGTTTAAAAAAGTTTATACCACCGTTCTCAATCTGCGTGTTGAAGGCAAGTATTCGTTTTTCAGACAAAACAGTCTGATACAGCTAAAAATAGATAAAAATGTATTTTTCATTTTGCCCTTCAATTTTAATGTATCTTATATTTAAATTAATTACATTTCAAATAACTTTATTTCCATTTAAGATTGAAAAATACCATTCCTAAAGTTTTAATTGTCTGCATCGGAACAGAATCAGAAGTAGGTAATGCCTAATTGCCTATTTTGGCATTTTAATTACATCTTGCCATAAATGATCAGTTTAAAAACTGTTATCTTCTAAATGCTTCAATTAATGCTTAAATTAAGTATTGATTGAACATATAGATTTGTGATTGACGTCAGAAGTGTTGCTCATTAGACTTTCATTTAACAAAGACATTCAACTAATCTTGCTCATGCACTACTTTTCCTATTTCAGTGGTTTACAATTCTGTAATCATCCAATTTATTTATGATGTAGCTACTATTTTAAGACTAAGTTTTATTTCCCTAATGTTTCCTATTTCTAGACATTTCTTCTGACTACCGATCTGTTTGAAATAAATAATCAATCGCATTTACCCAACGAATTATTCGTCAAATGCATTTAGAACACAATAAATATTTAAGACGAAATCCCTAACATTATTACTGTCTTTCCAGTAAATGCACTCTTCAGAATAGTGTAGAATAAGGTATGGAGTCTCTACGTCAATATGTATGTATAATGCTCCGTTTGGAATAAATTTTCGTTTATCTATATTATATCTATGTCGCGTAAATCTATAAATAAATAGAGTTAAACCTACTTTTTCTATAGCTAAATCTCGTTTTTCCCGCATTAACTGCAGAAATAGCTTAACTGCATTAATATCACAAAACTCAATTTAAATATGATTTAATCGATAAAGAATATCATGCTTTTGTGCGCTACGGGGCGCCATGTGGGGCAATGCTAAATTTTGTCCACAAAATACATTTTTGTATGTACAAGCTGCAATTTTGTACCACATATTTCAATTCTTGGTGACAAAATTCAATTCTATGCAACGAAATTCAATTTTATGTTATGAAATTCAATTTTGTGGCACAGAATTGAATTTTGTGACACAGAATTGAGTTTTGTGCACAAAATTGAAAGTTTATAGGTACAAAATTGGATTTTGTGGACAAACTTAACCAATGTCCTAGGGCGCCAAGTGGGACAGGTTAAAGTCCATTACTGTATACAGATTTTCAATTTTGTCACAAAATTGAATTCTTTGACACAGAATTAAATTTTATGGCACAAAATTGAATATTGTAACAAAATTGAAGGTTTGTATCCACAAAATTCACAAAAATAACCTGTCCCACGTGGCGCCCCGTTCGCGCGCACGTGTGTGTATGCATGTGTGTGTAAATAGATGCACGCAGAAATAAGGTAAACTATTCTAAAAAGACAAGATAATTTTTTCTATGAATAATGGTTTCTTTGAATTACTTTAGATTTCATCGGCGATTTTTCTGTTTCAAATGACATGCAAGAATCACCTAAATGAGTTAAAATATTATTTTTTTCTCAAGTTAAACATAATTTTTCTCAACTAATCAAAGTTTTACTCCAGTTAATGCCAGTTTCGAGAAAAACTCGTTTAAATGTGATTTTGGTGTCGCAATTTGAATTAACGAAACACTGCCTTGGATTGGGGAGCCTACATTAAGTACACTGATATTAGGATTAATCCTTTGTTATACTATGGGGATGGTGTTCCTTTGTCACAAATTGGCACTGACTTGTTTTTAAACACTCTTAAAGCTGCTATTCAGTGCTTTGTTACGTGTGAACAAAGAATTTACCCCTGAGTATCATGTCCATTGTACATTTTCCTGTCGGTATTACTGGCACGGCCGTGATGTGGAAGTGAGCATAAGATGTCGCACTTGTTCATACTTTTTTCATACAGCATCATTCGCTCATATGGCCGACTTCTTTGCCACAACACGTATAACATGTGTATAGCAATTAAATATTGCACCACAACTAATTATCAGATCGTTGTACGCAGGATCTGGTGACCTGTTGGACCAGTAAAATGTGTTTGAATTGACTTGTTGTTCAATACTGTGCATTAAATTGAGTTCTGTGCTGTTGGTTTGTTTGTTTGTTTGTTTGTTTGTTTATTGTTGTGTAACGTCACTTGCAACAATATTTCAGTTATATCGTGGCAGCTATGCTGTTGGTATGCATAGTTAATGAACTGCGACCTTGACATTTCATTGGAAATTCTGTGAAAAATTGAATTAATTGATTGAATATTTGAACTGTGATTAATTATAAAGTTTGTTGCGAGTTATTTGAAAACTTGAATTAATTTATTGAAATTTATTGCCGAATATCACTGTAGGTCGGCAGTACCAAGCTGCGAAGAAATAACATATACATAAAATGTCTACTTCAGTGTGATTTTGCTGTGTTTTGTGTGCAATAACTACAAAAATTATTTCTTAATGCAAAACTAGGATTAACTGCTCCATGATAACATTTTTGTAATTTTGGAGCAGTTAAACCCTTTCTCTCAATTTAATCTATTTTCTCCAGTTATTGTAGGTTCCTAAATATCGGATTCAACTGGATAAAAGCTAAGATTTACTGAGAAAAACTACGTTTTACTAATTAATGTGATTTTAGCGTGCCATAGTTCTAAAGATAATTTTGTGAAGGTCATAAATTATTGATTATACAGCATATTTAAAGAGAATGTAAAATAGCGTATTCCTTTTGAAATAAAATTTCTTTACCTAAAAACTTCTAAACGCATAGGAACATTCAGTTGTGTTTTTCATTTTCTCGGTATCGATTTCGATTCGTAATTCTGTGATGTAACAATTCGTATTTTCACAACATAATGAAACATGTACTCTGTAAAATATATTAGTTATACTCAATCTCACTGACTTTCTCATTTATGAAGCGGTTATATATGCAAAGCAGAGCATAAAAGCCATACTGATCCTTCTAGAATACTGTTCTAACCAGCGTAATAATAGAAGATGAATAGAAAGTATTCAATTGTATAGGGTAAATGAGTATTAAATCTTACAACCACTTCCTGATTTCAACCTAATGTTATAAACTGAGGAAGTTTAGATAGTGACTGGAAATATTGCAAACGTTTGATGTTGATGTTAAATGCATTTACTATTCAATAGACTCACAGTAGATCAATTTATATTCATTTTCTTTTTCGCACAATATTATTTGCTGTCAATTCACATAGAATACCAAAGTGTCTTTACAAATAAAATAAAGATATAGAAAAGCCATTAGGTATAGTGTCCTTACAAATAAAAGAGAGAGATGTAGAAAAACATTAGGTATAAAATGTGTGAAGTGATTTTCTAGCAGTTTCTGAACGAGAAATTGTCTTGATTTAGCACAGCTCAATGTCTCCCCTTCTAAGAAATGAAAGAGTACTGTTTATTTTTTTACATGTCTAACTTGAATTTGAAGTGACCAAAGATTCTACATTGCTTCTAAATCCTGAATAAAGCAGCAAAAACTTGACCCCACTATACATAAGTACATGTCAAAGTGATTGTCAAACAATCTTACTAAAAATTCAATTGAAAAAAAAAACAATACATGAAAGAAACAAATAAACAAACAACAAGGATTTTGTATACAAAGGGCCAATCCCTGTAATTATTGTTCATGACACATCGCCATGATGTCATTATAATGTATACCAAGTATCATCATTCTTTCTCAAATACATAGACAGTTATGCCCTGGACAGTATTTAATTTAGCAAGGGACAATAACTCTGTATACAAAAGGGCCAATCCCTGTAATTATTGTTCATGATACATCGCCATGATGTCATTACAATGTATACCAAGTATCATCATCCTTTTTCAAATACATAGACAGTTATGCCCTGGACGGTATTTATTATAGCAAAGGGTAATAACTCTGTATACAAAGGGTCAAGAAGAAGAAGAAGAAGAAGAAGAAGAAGAAGAAGAAGAAGAAGAAGAAGAAGAAGAAGAAACTTGTACAAAAACAATATGTCTCCCTTCGGAGAAGGTGGTGTAGTATATATAACACCAGTCATTATGAAATATATATAACACCAGTCATTATGAAATATATATAACACCAGTCATTATGAAATATATATAACACCAGTCATTATGAAATATATATAACACCAGTCATTATGAAATATATATAACACCAGTCATTATGAAATATATATAACACCAGTCATTATGAAATATATATAACACCAGAGGTATACTACTCACTGACAAATTATTGACACAGTGATATCGAAAACCGCGTGTAATGTCAACGTTCCGCAAATTTTACGGTCGGTATAATAGACTTGTTTGCGACTACTCTGTTTCACTAAGTGAAATGTTGAGATGCCTTTTCGTTGGCGGTTGTTGAGACGTCTGTACCAATTGTGACGAGGATACACTCCTCACGTGTTTCATTGGACTTGACTGTGGACTCACGGCGGGTGTGACCTGTCGACAGGGGATGCTTACTCCTCCATGGCACCTGATCCCACCTCTTGGTTTCCAGAGGTCCGTGTTTGCCCATTTTTACCGGATTTGTATCTATGTCCTGGACATTCTATTGATTTATACTTTTGTATCTGAAATGTTTTATATTTTTATGAAGATATATGTTCCTATAATGTAATACTGTTAAATGAAGAATTGTGAACCGAAGTTTTTCTCTCACAACTTAAGCACTAGACGAGAGAAATGTAGCATAATTCCTTTACGTATTCCTCCTCATAATTATTTATCAATGTTCAAATATCGTACAATTAAATGAGACAAAGTCATTTTGTATTTAATCGTGTAGCAACACGCTGTAAAGACTTCACCGGCAGAATATCCTTTCAAATGCCTGTTATCGATTTTTCTTTGTTGAAAATCAAACCATGTGTCATATCGCGAGTACATGACAGCTTATATTCGCATAAAGTTGGCCATCAGATATTGACAGATTTAGAAAAAAATGCTTATAGTTATTGGATTTATACATTTGCATCGTATGTAAGATATTTAATACCGAAACGATAAGGGACATCTAGTAATCATGACGATGAAGTTGGTTTCTGGGATTTTACATTTTGTTTGTCAATCATAATATTTGCCGAAAGGTGTTTTGTCAGTATGTGAAAGGAATTGTTACTGATGTTAGGGATCCGCTTGCCCTGATCTTTCTGGCCTGCGCTCTTCGGCATCTGTTGTATTTTAGGCATTGCAGGTCTTTACGTTCTAGTAATAATATTCTCGGTACGCGTCAGTCTTGCAGAGACTGCTTCCAAGTGCCAATGTTGATGCCTAAGGCTTTCACCAAGACTGTATATGTCTCTTTAACCTTGATTAGGGCCACTATAGAAACATTGCCTTCTTTTCCAGTTTGTAATAGAAAAGTCATTTTTGGAGGCCGATCAACATATCATGTCAAACGAAGCTGTGACCACACTCCACTTGGTACTAATGAGTTTAATGAAGTAAGTGGTATTGAAGTAGTTCAATTTCCTTTTTTGGCGTTAGCAGTCTATCTAGGATTCACATCCGTTGAAAAGCGTTACGAGACATAGAAGTTGGTGACACAACGTAGTTTGATTTGGCCATTTTTACCGTATATATATCATGTTCTGAACATTCTACTGATTTATACTTTTGTATCAGAGATTTTTTATATTCTAATGTTTCTAATGTATCGTTTAAATGGTGGCATTTTGTTAACGCTTTCAATGTGTGTTAATATGATCTCTGTGTAAGGCGTTCTAAAGAAAGAAAAGCTTGTACAAATGAAGTTTTCCCATCAATGACGATAAGAGACATTCAATTATTACATGGACTTCGATGACTCCAATGGTATGGCAAAAAAATAAAGAACGTATACTCTTTTAGTACATTTTAATATAAATGTGATTTACTTTGCATATTATGCATATAATGAAAACACTGTAATAAATAAATAAACATATTATCCACGACTTGCTGAAATGTTTGGTTTTTATTTGATGGTAGAACGAAGTTAAAATAATATCATTGTAGAAGACAATGATAATATTGCCGGGTAAGATTGTCACAAACTAGTTTTCATTTATTTGACTTTTGTTATAACGTTTGAATTACGCGCGTTTAATTTTTTTTCGGGTCTTTTAAATGCTTTAAGCTTACGCGCATGCGAAATATAACTCAGGTAAAGTTACCTTGTAGACGTGTCAGCTAGCGAGAATGCGCAAATACAATTGCGGTAAGTTTAACTTTATCTTATACTTCGTATCAAACTACGTTCTATATTGAGTATTATATTAAGAAATGTAGTTATATGGAACGTTTGGCGAGAGTAAATAGAATAAGTATGCATTTTAAACCAGTTTACTTCAATATAGTGGTCAGCGTGCTATACACTCACTCAAGCATCCATTGCTGTAAACGTGTACCCGAGAAAGTGACCTGCCAAATAGTGTTTGTTGTTAACTGGTGTTACATACATTACATGTGTGCATTCTTAATATCGATGTTTAAATAACTATTTGAATATTCATTCATTTATATATACATATAACATGTTTAGATAAATAGGTCAATTCTGTAATATATATGTATGTTGAATACGGAAACCCACCTTAGTCATATTCATATGTTTCGTATTCTATTATAAACAGTTTTGCTTTTGTCTAAATCTGTATATTATGTTGATTTAATTCTTATTATTGTAAACATGTACTTGTAGTGGTATTTTCGTATTTTATATAGCTTCTCACGATACAATGACAAATCAGGATAAACACATGGTGACACATCAGATGAACAAATTCAGTGTTCAAGTGACTTTAACCAAATCATTGTCAATGATTGGTTTGCATTACAAATCTACTAGAAACATTATTGGTGAACAGTTGAAATAACAGTTACACTTGTACACTTTTGTTAAAAGTGGAATCGTAGGAGAATTGTTGTATGCAGTTGTTGATCCTACATGTTGATACTTACCAAAAATACATATACCTGGTTAGTGGTGATTGGAATCACAAAGTACTTACCATTACTGCAAAAGTGAAACATTCTCATGGTTTGGTGAATTACAAGAGTATACTGGATGTAAATGATGTAACTGTCGTCAGAAGTGCGTTACGTGTCGAAGTTCAAATAGGAATGTTGTGTTTCATTATGGAAGCTATATGTGTACTGTATATTAGACGTAAAAATGGTCAATGTCATTGTAATTATCATGTCATTTGTTAATATTAAAATTGTAAATAATTTATGTAGTTGTCGCTCATTTGTCGATAGAAGCATCGTTCGGTTAGCGTTACAAAGATATTCAATTGTCTACGCCAAAATCACATTATTAAATGAGTCACACCTAGTTTTTCTCAATTAACTTATATTTTCTCTAATCAAACATAGTTTTTTCTCAGTCAAACCTATTTTTTGTCAATTAACTTATATTTTCTAATATCAAACAGTTTTTTCTCAGTCAAACCTAGTTTTTCTAATATGAGACCCGAGAAAACCTACGTTTAACTGGAGAGAAACTAGGTACAACTTATAAATTTGATTCTAGCGACCATATATTTCAATTCCCTACGCCAAAAGCACATTGATGAATTAAATTAATTTTTTCCCCAAAACGAAGAAAAACTAGGTTTAACTAGAGACAATAGGTTTAATTGATATTTATATTTATTTTTATTATGATTTTTTTTGTGATTTTGGCGTGCCATAGTACAGTACTGACTTTTCTTGAAATAATTATGAAACAGTGAATGATGATGGATGTTTTTTTTTCAAAAGTTAAAAATGAGACAACATTATTGAAAAGACGTAGTATGATCACAATGCTCAGGGAATGAAACATGACTACGTGTGACGGATAAGAGACATTCCGATGATACTCGGAGATTACATGCAATCTCTGAATCATGCCCGAGTTGTTACGAACATTAACATTTTATTGCTGGCGATATGTCGCGTAGAATCAATTTACAGACGAGACGTGAAGAAGCTGCACTATCGAACGCGTGTTTAATCTCGAGATAAATTCTGGTGTCCGTTAAAAAAGAATGTCGCTGGCAATGAAAATTAAGTAGGCGTTTGAAATTATATTAATCAATTACTAATGTCGCGTAGGAGTCAAAAGTAATAAAATAGAAATAAGTGAACTAGTTTTGTTTCAAATATATCGACTTAATATATCAAAGTGTGGGAAGTTGTGTATGTCTGTCTTTAAAAATCTGGTCATAGTACATATAATTCATAAAGTTCCCTATAAGTACATAAACGTAGAAACCGATTTTGTAAGCTTTTCTTCTCAATATAGCTACATAATCACGTGATATGTCCAGTCTTACGGTGACTAGTGTGTTTCTGATGGTTATTCGAAAGCTCACACTGAGTGTTCATGAAAACTTGTCTGTTTTCCCACTCTCACTCTCCCCATTTTGTTTACAAAAGTTTATATACTTGTATAAAAAGTAAATTTCATTCCTAAATTTCATGTTCGTGAAAAGATTTAGAATTTCTCATCTTAACTTGTGATTAATATGAAATTGTTCTTTAAGCAGGTCATGATTGTATGAGCCAGTGCCTGAGAAGAGCTACTGTTTTCGTTTCTGGAGCGAAAAATCTATGAAATTTGACACATTATATCAGACGGAATCCTTGTTTACTGGCATATATTACATACCGACTGTAATTTCCTTCATTACAGTTATACAGGATGACTGTATTGTTATATCAATAAAATCGGTGATCTAAGTGTTAACCGCTAGCTGGCGTAGGAATACCTGAATATCTAAGAAACCCTTTCTTCGACCATGTTACGGCAGCGATTTGTCGGACAAGTATTCTCTGAACATATGAATGAATCAATAAAGAATAAAATAACACACATTTATTCCATATTTTTATTTAATGCCATTAATTACCACAAAACAAACAAAAATCACTGAAAGAAATAAAAAACACAAGACTAGGCCTGCATCTGTAGCACACTACATGCCCATATCATAGGCCTATTGCGATAGATCTAGGTCATGTTATGAACGAAACACAGGCCACAGAAATGAAAATTTGCTTCGTAGTTACGTTGCTTGTAAGTACGTTGAAAAAGGGAGTCAGGTCTAGTGCAATTTTGTCCTGTATCTCTGATAAACAGCTTGCTTTTCCGTCACCATATAGGCTATTCCTGTCAGAAACAATTCGTCACTCGCATCCCGTGAAATCAACTCTCGGTTCACCTCAAATCCTATTAATTACTAGGCTAATTACCAGGCCCTTCTTGTTTTTCACTACCTGTAATGTTAATGCCGAGCATAAGTTATTAAGTAGTGTTCATAGATTTCTCAGTAAATTGACGGGATACTCTATATGATCAGCTGGTAAAAACTGAAGTCTGAATTGACATGGATCTATTATACTTTATAGGCCTACACGGATTTTCCATAACGAACGTGTCGATAATTATCTTTTAAACAGAACAATAACAGTTTGTTATTTCACAACATCATCTGCATTTTTCTTGTTTCAATTGATTTGAAGGATTTGCTAGTGGGTTAGCCTATATACTGAAATAGGTCTACTTACGAAATCGTCACCCCTTAACAGTTCATGGCATTTCCTAGCTGATTCAGCGATTGGTAAAATATCAAATAGAATGGCTACTTCCAATTGTCATCAACGAATATTAACAGTCACACTCAAACTTTCTGTGGTATATTCAACTGATAAAATATCAGAATTCAAACGAAAATTTGTTGTAAACAACAATCATCTGTTGCTGTCCAAATCGCACATGGTAGGCCTATCAGCCATTTGCACACGGCCCATTCGGGCAATTCTCTCCTGGCACAATTAACCCGCCACTACTAAATGGTCGAATATTAAAAAATCTGAGAACAAGTATTCAAAATTGTCCATATCACTAGTTTCTTTCAAAATGATATAAAAAAAGAAATTAAACCTTAATTTCAATAGTATCAGAAAAGAGAACTACTTCTCATGTCAAAACAGCTGTTGAACCATTACGTCATATGACAACACCCCCCGCAAAGTAAGTGTTCTGGGATGAATTTAGTATCCAGTGGACTACAGTTTCACTGAAAAATGGTAATGTATATAAATATAAGGATTGTTTTTCATTTTTTGAACATCATTGGGATATAAAAGCAATTGCTCATGGAAAAAATTCAGATTTTTTTCCACGAGCAATTGCTTTTATACCCCAATGATGTTCAAAAAATGAAAAACAATCCTTAATTACCGCGGGCTCATATATATGTTTGACCTACCAGATTAAATTAATTTTGTAGTTTCTTGCTATTTTCACCTTGTTTTGTTTATTTTATTTTTATTCACATTTCTCTATTTCGTTGGTAGTTTAGTTTTAATTTTATATTTATTCACCTGGTTTTGGTTTTACTTTTGATAAACATATAGCAGGTAGCACTTCATGCGTACGTACTGCGATTGTGTGCAAGTGTGTGTTTTCGTGTGAGTATGTATGCGTGTTATCTATGTTATTATTATTATTATTATTATTATTATTATTATTATTATATATATATATATATATATATATATATATATATATATATATATATATATATATATATATATATATATATATCGATTGGTGCAGATAGATTGACAGAAAGTATCATCTGGAACATTTATTTTGCTCCTTTCCCTTTATTATTATTTTTTTCACTTTGTTGTATTGCTATATCTATTTAGCAAACCCATGACTTTCTATGATAAGGTATTATGTTTATATTGTTCACACACTGTCCCGGATTTGCAGTTGTACACATTATACTATCGTATATGTTCCAGAACTATGACTTTCGGGAAGTTCTTACCACTGGCACTAATATCCAGTTCATATATTTCTATACTGCAGCTCTCATTTCAAAGCAAAACCGATATATAATTGTATTCACTCCGTATGTTCATATGCATAAAACACAGTTTATGAGCCGTTTATAGAGTCCTTGTTTTAAGTAACAAAGAAATATAAAAGAGAATATTACACAATCGTCTTAATTCATTTTCATATGTAGTAAGTAATGATAGTAATCATGAAACATAATGTTTATGTTATACGATCCCATTTAAAAATATATATGATCACAGGATTTACTGTAAATGTTTTAATATTACATTATACATAACTGTACATCACTGGATCTGTGTCAAAAGCCACACTGATGATTATACTTAATATTTCGAGTTTATTTGTAACACACCCAGCACATTATTGTAAAAGTTTTTCGGAAACATATTTATAGGGGAAATAAATACCACCTTTATACTAGTTTCATAGCTTTGCTTTGAAATGAAACGTTATCATTCATTTGTAATGCAGCTGTGGCAGTTAAGTGTGAATTCCGTAAATCTAATCACTGATAGAAGCTGGTATTATATGCAGATAAAACATTTTAATTGCGTATTGACATCGTGTACGTTTATATTCATATGCCGAGAAATTGGAAGATTTCAAGGCCTCAAAGAATACTCAAACATAATTGACTGTCGAAACTTTGGTATTTCTGTGAACATTTATAACTAAGATCATATCGTAAGTTAAATTGCAATTAAGCATATACAAAAAAAAATAATACTTACATAGAATGCAGTAAATCTGCTCTAATTAGATGCTATTTATATGGCATCTCTCAAAATCACGTGAACATTTTAAATCAAGAATAAATTGCGGTCGATGTTTTCATGTCGATCAAACAAAAAGGATTTATAAATTAAGAACCAACAGCCGGGCAATCTGCCCGTTGTCAAAACTATGTCATTAGGTTACTACGTAAACTAGAGAAAAAGTTTTCATTTCAAATTCTTAAGTTTCAACGTGCTGCTTGCTATGACTCATTTCATTGTCACTTTTTGAAAGTTAAGCATTTTAGTCATATTACTGTTACATTAACAGGTTCAGGGGAAATTTCGCTATAGATCTTTAAAAGTAGGTTGCCAACATTTTCTTTGTAAATTGCTCTTTAGCTGTCAAAATTTTAAACATCTTAGAATGACAGTGCCAGTTAAGTGAGGGCAAGAACGACAGTTAATGATTACCATTGGAATATCTACAGTCAAGAGCATAGACACATTAAGTATAATAGATGACATCTACTCATATCGTATTTTGTCTTGGATATGAAGATCAAATCTAGCAGACGACAGTTTGAGACCGGAGTAACGGAAAATAAAAAAATATAAAAAATATATACAATTCTCTTTCTCTCTCTATATCTTTGTAAGCATACATACATCTCTCCTCTCTCTCATCCTCTCTCTCTCTCTCTCTCTCTCTCTCTCTCTCTCTCTCTCTCTCTCTCTCTCTCTCTCTCTCTCTCTCTCTCTCTCTCTCTCTCTCTCTCTCTTATATTTGGTTGTATCTAAATATTTTAATTATTGGGTTGCTGAAACTTCTCTATCAACACGACACTTCAGTTTATGTGCCCTTTTTATTGTTTCTTCACATTTTAAAGGATTTTTTACATGAAAAACTCGTAAACAGTTACGTCCTTAGTTTATGCCGGGACCTAAATATTATATTCATAATACCAAAGTTAATAGTTTGCATCATGACGATCGTATTTGTCAATAAGACGTCATCAGTTGAGATGGAATTTTAAATAGATATAAAGATCCGAAAGAAAAAAAAAATATGAAATAACGCCAATTACTAAAACTTAATGCTTTGTGGAATGTGTCTATGAATAATCACTGTAAAAAGACGGTTATCTTAGTATTTAAGGACTTTAGAATTTAAACATTTGAACTTTCCGTACGAAATATCATGGTAGTATACCATAATATGCTGGTATCGAAATACTACTTACTCAAACGGTCCACCAGCAGTGGTTACGACCGTGTTATTGTAATTTTTATAATTATATCACCAAAGTTAAAAGTTTTGCGAAGAAGAGGCAAAATAAATGCTCAAGATGATCGTTTATGTTAATGTTACTCGGATTTAGAATAGTTGTTCAGTTCATAAAGAAAGGAGTGGCATACGACAAGGCAAAATACTAAACCTAAATGTATTTTCTGCTTCTATACTCTCAACCAGAGTGCTGTCTATATCTCATTTACCTTCACGAATATGTAAAACATTCAGCATAACATAATGGGAGTTCATTTTCATGGTAGTCACTATGAATTTACTCTAAATTACAATATCACAAGATTTGAATATGTATCCTGGACATCCTGAAGATTTATACTTTGGTATCTGAGATTTTATATTTGATCGGTCACAAATACCCAATCAAATCCAAAAGCGACACTCACTGTCTCCTCAACCTCCTGAGTTTATACTTTATATCTGTGATTTATGTATCCTATAGGACCTGTTGCATAATTTCCATGGAAATGTTATCAAGTATCAAATTTAATTCAAAAAATTATCAAGTCAAATAGCTTCTGAATATTTTGTCTCGCTCGTATCGCAGTTTGGTCGAAAAGCGGATAAATTTGCAAATTTGTAAATATAAACGGGGAAAAATAAGCAAATATTAACTTCCTTTTGGATGTAGTATTGTTACCCAATCGTTAATATTTGCATAAGTTACACTGTAAAATAACATTTTCCTTTTAGAACTAAAACCATTTAACTTTGACAGTAAACCATTGCATTTGATTTAAAACGAATTTATACTATTTTACTCGAAGACGTCCGGTGAAGTCTGGAGATAATCAGATAATTGGGAAAAATAGTAACCCGTTTATAAAGATAACCTTATTCAGAAGCATAAAATTGACTATGTTCATTTCTTTCCTTTGTTTGTTTGAAAACATTTTCAAAATAAAAAATCAATAATAAGAAAAAAATTATAAATTTTAGTTCATCAATAACTTCAAAGACACGGTATTTTTCCAAAATGTCTTCCTAAGACAAAACTGTTTTTTATGTCCATGGATAATGGGATGAAGGACTTTTTATACATTTTGTAATTCAGATGCTTAGTACCTTACAGAAAAATATAATAAGATAATGTTTTCAAAACATTTGTACTCATAAAATTAAATAATCATAGAAACCATCATAACTAGAATTATATTTTATCTTTAGAAGTACAATGAAGAATATCAATAGATGTTCAAGTAGATTCTAAACGGGATGGGACTAGGTGTTCGGAAGGGATCAGTATCCCCTGTTAGCATGCCACACCCGTCACAAATGTTTCATGGAAACCTCTCGAGACAATGAAAAGGTCAAGGTCGTTCAGCTCCAAATCTGATTGGCGAAAGTGAGTCACTGTATATGGTCGTGCTCCAAAACACTAACTAACATTCGTGAGAGGTTTGGATTCATAGTGTTTAACAAGATCCCCGTATCGATCATAAAACTTCTTTAGTAGATTTCAAACGTTTAACAACGTATTAAGGAGGTCTATCTAAATGTGATAAATCTTGAGGCGCTATACTTGTTTAAAACATACGACTTTTCTACTCTTTATACAACAGTTCTGCACGACATATTAGAAGAGAAACGTTTTGGTATTATCGACATTGTTTTTTCACTAAAAAAGGATACAGGAAATTTGAATACGGTAGTGCTTGGTTATTATGGTAGTCATTTAGTTCACCACTTCTATAATTCAAAACTAAAATAAAATGTAGTAATATAACAAAGATAATGGATTTTCTGTATATGTAGCGTTTGGCGATCAAGACTTTCAACAAACCGTCGGTGTTCCAATGGAACCCAAGTGTGTCCTTTGATTAGCCGACCCGTTCCTATATTCTAATGATGCAGACATCATTCAAAGGCTTCTGAATAAAAAAGGAAACGTATGTAAATGCGCTATATCCCAACAAACGAGAAATTCGAGTCACCACAGAATCAAGCAGATACGCTTCCTACACATGGACATTTTACTATAGACACAGACCGGTAATTAATAACCTATCAACGTGCACTCTTATTTCTTACTCAAGAAACATTAAATTGCATGTTCTTCGATTTAGAGCAGAATTTGATCATAAAGTAAAAAAAAAAATACTGTGTAGGTGTAGGCACCGTTTAGTCATTTGAGGAATCCGGTCTTCGCAAATCTTCTTAATAATCCCAATTGAGAACCTTTAAATTTAACAAATCTAGGATATATTATAATTAATTATTTGTTTACCGAACTATTACACCATAATTCCTGTATCAAATCATCAAATAAATATGTCTTGCATATTTCTATACGATTTGTAAAATTTTAGTCGTGTATTTGTAAGCTGGGAAACCACTTTTCCTCTTCAACTTTACCGTAAACACATTCTTGGGGGTACACTTGACATGAATAAACTCCTGAGTATGTATTTGAGTAGTAAAGGAAATTAATTTGAATTGTTCTTAATTTTGAATTTCTAAAAGAATTTAAATCTTCAAATACAATTGCAGTAACATAATTAGTTCAAACAGTTCGAGTTTTTGGTACCAAACTAGATAATCAGTTTTTGTCTTTTGTATGTGATTGATTACATCATTAACCTGTATTTAAAAAAAACGTTTTTTTCTATATAAAAATGCAAAGTGTATGTTTGTAGATATTCTACGTTTTTTAGAGTTTGCTTAATATACATTTATACCAAAAAAGTCAATAAAAATTCAATAGCCATTTAACAATATTTTTATCATATATGGAATAATTTTTTTTTTCTGATCGTGGTTTTGCAAAACAAATACATTACTACAAGATAACCTAGTATGGATTAGAGGGGGTATTTTGTGTTCCGTCTTAATGCAATAATTTGGCTCTTTAAAAATAACTTAGTTTCTTTCTGCAAATTTCAACCAAATGTGGCATATTGCTTTAGATAAATAAGATATCATTTAAGTTTAATTATGACTAACATTTAGCATTATTTGTAAGGGTTATGTAACCTTGGTGTATCCCTAAGACGCTTAATTCAAAATAAAATTGTATCGAATGATGATCTGTGTTTCAACAGCTATTGATAACATAGTTCCCAATGGACATCTTTGATAACATTGATGTTCACATATTCATATTCATACTTCTTTGAAATGTGATTTCTGCTATATAAACGTTATAAAAGATAAACATATATCATATATCGATACAAATAATGAAAACCATCCTTACAACTTGCCTTAACTGTTTGATCTACCATTGAGTTTAAATATCAAAAACATCGTTTCCATTATTTCTAACAAATGTTTTCAGTCGATTTAGTTACCATTTGCCAATTTTGTGCTTTACCGTCTAAATCTTGTACTGCATGTTGAACACTCTTTATTTGAAATGGAATGTGGACTCATGGTTGGTGTACGTAGGCAAACGGTAATCACTCCTCCATGATACGTGATTCCATCTATGTATTGTCCAATGTTTTAGAATGTTTACATGTAGTTTGTAATTTTCAATTTTTAAATCTTTACGATAAAACTCATTAAAGTTGTATATTTAATAGTTTCATATAATATTATTACATTTATATAATTGACAAAACGATCGTCTTGAGCATTTGATTTGGCCCTGTTTTGTTTTGCAAAACTATACATTTGGACATGTTTATGATTTTTACAGCCACTAGGTTGGTGCCACTGCTAATAAACCGTTTGAGTCTCCGGGGTATATACATAAACCCAGTACTTGATATTTCGGTACCAGCTGATTATTCCATACTAAAGTCATATTTCGAATGGATAGTACCGTATAAATTCTAAACTCCTCAAAAGCTATGATTGTGATTTTTAAAGTGGTTACCTTTACACGGATTTAGAAATACATTTAGGTTATTTATCTGTCTAGTATGATACCACTTTGATGTTTCGAACATCCAATTTAAATTCGAGTTGAATTGATGAACTCTTATTGACAGAAACTATCGTCCCTAGCATTTATTTTGGCCTTTGTGCAATGCTATAAGTTTGGTATTATGTGTATAATATATATTGATATAATAACTTCTGCAATGTTAGTACATGTGCACTGGTCCTACTTTAAAATATTTAAACCAATAGTTAAGCTGGTAATAGATGTTGCAATTAATGTAACCAACTGACGGTGGCCGAGTGGTTAGAGCATTGCGCTTTAAATCACAAGGCCTCTCACCTCTGGTTCGAATCCCGCTAGGGTCATTTCGAATTAAGTGGGAAAGTATGCCAGTTTTGCGGAAGGTCGGTGATCTTTACCTGGGTAACTGGGGTTTTATCCTCCACCAATAAAAACTGGACGCCATCATATGACTGAAAGATTGTTGAGAATGGCGTAAAACAAAAAATCAAATCAAATCAAACCAACTGACGGTTTCACAAAGACTGAGTGACAGATGACAAACTATTAAAATGTCCTTTTGAAAGAGGATTTTTTTTCAGTATTTGGATTTCAGAAACAATTATTTCCCATATTTTCGCCAAAGATATTATTTGCGTAACAGTAATAACGACATGGAATGCTGGTATGGTCATGTTTTATATCTGCGTTATAGCACGACAGTTTTCCAATGGGAGTCTATCATTATCAATGCAAGCAATTCCCATTAACTATTTATCACTGTCTCTTTCTCCGAACATTTCCACGTATCCATTTTCAATTGAAAGTTTTATCAAAACCTCCACCTATTTTCGTCGTGCTCAATTACCAAATCAGTAAGCGTTCATCTAGAATGACTAAATGCATTGTCTCGTGTGTAAATATTGAAATCCAATAATTTATTGTTTTAAATTCAATTATCTTATGCATTTAGTGTATGGCAATGCAAGTATGTACATTGAAATATGATATTGCATGCATTTAATTCAGTTTGTTCTTTAATTGTACATCCAATCACAATACAACAGGGACATTTAGAAAATTAAGATTCAAAGGAAAACATTTATTAATTTCAACGGAGGAATTTAACAAATATGATTAAAAGGATTTGGTGTCTCTAAATGCAACAATATATGGTGCCATATTAGTAAATTTACAACGTAGTCATATATGCCATGTGTTGTAAACACAATCTCTGTAAAACAATGTATATTAGCTTAATATGATACTATACATTAACGCGATGTCACAACTTACTGCGAGCATTCCTGTATTAATGCTAATTATTAGCACAACTGTGGGACTGGTACGCGGGAGAGGGGGTATTTGTACAAAAAACTCTTCATCGCATATTTAGTTTAAATTACCCCACGCGTAAATTTCCACGTTTACAGCAATTAGCATTCAAAATATAATATCCACAGATACCAAAGTATTAAGATTATAACTTTGCATTCATTTGAATTATGAGTTAATCGAATACAGCAGTGTGTGTGTGTGTGTGTGTGTGTGTGTGTGTGTGTGTGTGTGTGTGTGGGTGTGTGTGTGTGTGTGTGTGTGTGGTTAAATCGAGTTATAGTTTTATATTGTTTCTCAACGTACAAACACAAATCTTAAATATATCGTTCAGAATATGTATTTCAGAAATGTTAACAAGGTACCATATTGAACCACTTAAAATTTAGATGTATCCATATTGAACCACTTACAAAACAGTAATGTGTTTTCTGTACTTAGCTGCACGCGTCCATGATCAAAGAATGCTGGTATTGACGATGACAATATAATTAACTGATGCACTTTCTCACATATATGTATTTATAATTTTTATTCTGCTGGTATTGACGATGACAATATAATTTACGGATGCACTGTATTTATACTTTTTATCCATGCAGATGATGACATAATGGGGTCATCTACTACAAAATATTCCAAAAGGTATAATAATCCTCTGGTTTGTAGTTTTAAGAGGTTGTAGAATTTCATATTCTATGCATACGCTGCATATGAGTTCGATGAAAACTTAAAACTTTTACTCAATGTTGGAAATTTAAAATGCATCAGTGAATCGATGACATGTCAAGTGCAATTCCAAAATTGTCATCAATTACCTTTACCTTACCTCCCTTTTTAAAATATTATAAACAAAATGCATGCGCCAAAGTTAAACTAATGCTCACGAAAACCAGCGTCAAGACGATATCATGTAAAAAGTACTCACTGACTCAAATTATGTTTCATTGGACACCGGGATATCGAAAAACCCAGCGTTTAATGTCAACGTTCCGCAAATTTTTGAAAAGTATGTGTATTTTCGGTCGGTTGTAAAAAATAATAGTCATGGTTTGCGACTACTCTGTT
The DNA here is from genome assembly GCA_030159075.1 of Atrina japonica. Classification (NCBI taxonomy): domain Eukaryota; kingdom Metazoa; phylum Mollusca; class Bivalvia; order Pterioida; family Pinnidae; genus Atrina; species Atrina japonica. The sequence goes on along the minus strand of BROG01000728.1, from coordinate 214,559 downwards.
ATCACTAAGTGAAATGTTGAGTTGCCTTTTCGTATGGCGTGTTGTTGAGACGTCTGTACTAATTGTGACCTCAGAGGATACACTCCTCACGTGTTTCATTGGACTTGACTTTGAATCACGGCGGGTCCAAACACTGTGACGGTCGTCACACACATCCACAACAACCCAACAACATAAACTCACCAAAACAACACAACACAACACAAAATCCAAACCAACACAACCAACACAAACACAGACAGGGGATGCTTAACACACTCCTCCATTGGCAACTGATCCCACACATCTTGGTTTCCAGAGGTCCGTGTTTGTCCACCTAACAAAGATCCAACACACCAAAAACACCAACAAACCAGCACCCACCCAAAAACAACACCCACACACAACATAACACAAACAACTCAACACAAAAACAAAACCAACCCACTCCTCATTTTTACATCTAAGACTAACACACATTTAACCACCCACTCAACCACACCAACTAAACAACCCCAAACACTATCATAAAAAAACAGACACAAACAACCAGCACCAACACACCAACCTCACAAAAAAAACACACACCAAACAACATACAACCATACCACAAACACAACCAAGGACCAACCACCAACAACAACCCAAGAAACACACCAAACAATTTTACCCTCACCCACCACACAAACGAATTCACCCAATCCAACACGAAAACATTATTCATACCACAACAACAAAAGCACAATCACCCACAATAGACCACAAAAAAACATACCAACACAACACTCGAGACCCGAACACACCAACAATCCCAACAACAACCACCATCTATGCAACAACACTAATAACCATCACAAACCGACCAACAACAAAAAACACACAACAACAAAACAACTGTACTCCACAGAAACACTACACTATACCAAACCAAACCAACTACCAAACAACAACCACCTAAACGACATTACAAAATTATCGAAAACTGTCCCAAAACCACGCGAAACAATTATTTATACAACCACCACACACCAAAAGAACATACATAACTTACCCTGAATACACTAACAACACACAACACAACAAAAACACCACAACCCGGTATCACAAAACCACCCCACACTAACACCCAACCACCCAAAAAAACCACAAAACCACAACAACACACACCAATACAAGAACTACAAACCAACCAAACACACCACACATTACCTTAACGACTAAACAACACACACAACCAACACAACAAACACACAAACAACCTCGAAACCAAAACTTACCTACAACCAACACAGAAAAACCAACACCATAACCAACCCAAAACCACCACAACAACAATATTATCACCACCCAACCACCATTCTAACCAAACCAAACCAAACAACAGTCAATTAACTTCACATATAACAACACAACCCAACTACATCCACTCTACCAAACCACACAACCACCACCGATACAACAAACCACACAAAAACGCAATAAAAAAACAACAAAACCACCACACACTACCTCAGTACAAAAAACACCAAACACCAATAACTACACACAAACAACCAACAAACCAACCCAACAAAACATACCAACAACCCTCGACGAAAAACACCCACACACATAACCACATACACCACCACAACACGCACCACACAACAACTGTAATTTGAAAAGTATGTGTACACACCCCTACACCAACACCAACATCGACCCATATTATCTACACGAAAAACACCCCACTAACCTACACCAAACAAAAGACACACGCACTAAAGTAACCCACAACACACTGACACCACATACCAACAACTACTACCTCGTATCACACGCCCACACCAAACCAACACCAATACACACACACAACAAACAACAAACTACAAGAAACACAAACACAAACACAACAAACTTTCTCAATCAAATCACACAACCCGAACAAACATACCACACACAAACAACAACACACACAAAAACACCAACCCCAAAACCGCACACAACACACACATCCAACAGATGAACACAAACCAACCATCACAATACAACAACACCATACAATAACACACACCAACGAATACAAAACACACACCACCCACCACACTAATATCTACCACTTAACAACACCAACCAGCCATAAATAAACAACACCAAACACACACTAACACACACACAAACACCCAACACCAACGCCATTAAAAGTTAAAACCCAACCCCTAACCCACTCCAAACAACACCAAAAACACACCAAAAAAACCAACACACACACAACATCCAACAACAATCAACAAACACACACAACACACAACGGACCACCAACAACCACGAACTCCAACACACTACAAACACAACACAACACACCACAAACACTATCACAAAAAACACACCCAACTCAACGAAACTAAGAGTATACAACAACAACAACTCAAAACCTCACCACAAACACAGATACCAACAACGCAAACAGCAACCACTAACTGCACCAACAATAAACCCCACACAACAAACCGCAACAACACAAACCAATCAACCACAAGACACCAACACCCACCCCAACAAAAAATACAAATAACAACCCAACAAACACAATACACTACACCACACCAACCAAACAACACACAAAACAGCACAACTAAAAAACTAACAACACCACAACATCACAACAATAACTCAACTCACTCAACCATAGACAGCACTCGCCCAACGACATAACAACCCCCACACCCCAACCAGACTATTACAACACAAATAACACACACAACACAACCCCAAACAAAACATACACCGTAACTAAACACACTACTCACAACAAAAGAACAAACACTACAAACCAACCCAACCAAACAACACCAAAAAACCACAATACACAACAAAAAGAAACAACACAACCAACACTCCACACTTCACCCACCACTTCCAACCAACAAACACCACAAAACTTCAACTTTATTGGGGGGGGGTGGTGGGGGGGGGGGGTGGGTGGGGGGGGGGGAAAATATTCAACACAACAACACACAACCACACAGAACACACAACAACAACCAACAAAAACCCCAACTAACAACCCACAACACACTTGCGTCCAACCAACCACCTAACCAATAACAAAAAACCACAACCACCAACCACCCACAAAACCAACCCCTCAAACAACAACTACCATTTCTCTGACGACAACCTCCTAACAACCCAACTACACAACCCCAAAAAAAACAAAACTACCAAAGTCACCAGCCACCCAACAACCAAACCCCAACAACACTAACACCACAACAAAGAAACCAACTTCACAACAACCCACAACCACACAAGAACGAACACTCCAAAAAAAACCATAACCACTAACAAAACAACAAACATAAACATACCACAGAATTTAAACAAAAAACTACACTACACAACACACACACAAACCAACTGGCCACTACACACAAAACCAACACAAAAACCACCACAAACAAACAACCAACCAACACCAACACATCACACCAATACTCCAACTAAATAACCACAAACAACACCACCCCCCCACCCCCCCCCAAACACCAACATACAGAACACAAACACCATAACACATCACAAACACATCACACAACAAAACAAACAAACAACACACAAGATAGAAACACAACCAGCAACCCTGTACAAAACTAACAAACACCCACACAAGACTCCAAACAACAACCACAACACCTCACAACGACCGACACATCACCCAAACCAATTAACCAACCCCCAACCCAGTGCCAAATATAACACAATACACAAACCCACACCGACCACACCAAACAAACCACACGAAACAACACCGACACATACCACAAAAACAACATAGTATCACACACTTTAACAACACAAACATCAACGAATATGAAAACATACCAAACAACACCAACACCACAACAACATACAACACGAATGCAAACAAACAAAACATACTAACTCAAACACCCTACAACACCCCCCCCCAAACCACCCACCCAGACACATCACACACAAAACAACAAAAAGAGCCACACAAAACCCCCAACAACCCAAAACACAAATACCACACACACAAACAACACAAAAAAACCAAAACAACTCCACAACCTAACGAAAAATACCTCCACACTAACGATAACCACAAACCATGGAACAACTAAGCACAAACACCCACAAATATACAACCGACGAAACAAACCACACAACAAACACAACACCCATACAAAACCCAACAAGGAACTCACAACAACTCAATAACGCCACAACAAACGACAAAGAAACTACAAATCCCGAACAAACACCCACAAAACAACACCCACCCAGCCACCCATCCACCTACACAAATCATAACTATACACACCACACCATCCACCACACACACTCAAACACGACACCAACTACAATCACCACATACCAAACATAAAAACCCACAACAAACACCAAACACCCTCAAACCACACAACACAAAACCTCCCTACTCACACAACCAAACACAACACTTCAAAAATACAAACAACCACAAACAATCTACACACATCAATCAACACCAACAAACAACACAAACGCGCATCATACAACATTAACAAACCAACAAAACCCACAACACAACAAAGAACCAAACAAACCACATACAAATCGTACACCACAACCAATGAAACTTCCACACAACAACAACACCACTAAAAATACAATACAACACCAACGTCCAAACAACAACCACCTCCAACACTAACCACCCAACCAACGAACACGACCAACAAACAAAACGAACCAGCACGACCAAAGCCAAACACAACATACCCCAACACACACTAACATCAACAAAACAACCCAACAACCACACACAACCTAAACCACCCCAAAACCACACAACCCTCCACCACCACACAATAAAACTAACTAACCACCACCAAACCACACATCGACAACAACCCAATCATGCACACACCTACGAATATATCTCAATCATACACCCCCCCCCCCCCAACAACCCAACTAACCACATTACAGTAAACAATCGTACCCAAACCAACACACACACACACCAAAACACAACAATCAAAACACAAACACACCTCCAAACAACCCAACAACACACCTAACACGTGAACATCCACTACCAAACCCCACCCCCAAAAAACCACACCTCCAATACTACTAAAGACAACCAAACACCCACAACAAACCCATAAATAATACCTAACCAAGACAAACGAACCCAACACCCACACACAACCAAACAAAAACACCCATCGATTTCACAACACTAACCTATCACAAACACCTTGTACTGATTTCATACTCAACCAGACACACTAACACACAACAACCTCCACCCCAAAAAACATACACACAAAAAAAGACCCCACCACACCATCACACACCTGTACAACAACCACACCAATCAACAACACACCCCATCACACACAGTCACAAACACTAAAACTCAAACACACGAAACAACAACATTAACCCAACTCAACAAAAACTTCACAACCAAACCCAAATCGTCAGAGACACAAACTCAACTAACAAAAACAACACAGTCTTACAACACACACACAACCGACACTCCATTACAAAAAAAACAGCAACAACCAAACACAAAGACAACAACGAACCCAAGCAAAACAAAAAAACGAACTACACCCACACAACACCAACAACACCACCCAACACCTTCACCGAATGCACAAAACAACACTCAAAAAAACTCACACAACACACAACAAACAACAATACTAACTGACAATCCACTGAGAACATAATTAATTACCACCACACCAACAAAACACAAACTCACAACAACAAACAAACAACCAAACTGTGGTCATCCAACAATGTCCACAACACACACAAAAAACTACCCTCTACAAACCAAAACGACGAAAATTCGAACAAGCACCTACCAATCAACTAACGGACACCTAAAATACACCCACGACACACAACAATAACATTCAACACATAAACCCCCCTTATCCACACAACACCACTAACACGCAACACAACACACAACACTAACACTACAAAACACACAAACAAACGAAAACAAAAACAAAACATCCCCACGCGCACATCACCACCACAAAAAAAGACTCCGACAATACCAATGACATAGGGTACGAATACCAAACCAACAACAACCTCACAAACAAACAAACACCAACCTACCTAAAACACCCCACCCCACATACACCCAAACACACCAAAACCATTACACACAAAACACCACTACAAACAAAAAACTACCTCAACAAACACAAAAACACACTCACTACATCAACCACCCATACCCACAACACACATAACAACAATACCTCACACAACCCCACTACACCTACACAAACACAAACCAACAAATAAACCCAAAACTAACATAACCACAACCACCAAACTCCAAAGCAACACACCAAAAACAACAACAAGCCAACATACAACACCAAAAAAGACTACCCCACACCATCACACATATGACCACTATTTCTAGCAACGACAAACCCAAACAAACTAAACCACACAGAACACATAAACCACACAACTCACCACACCACTAAACCCAACCCACACCCAACATACTGATATATCAGCCCCCTACGACTAAAGAACCAAACAACCCCTTACACACTAAAACAGGAGACCAACAACCAACCCCATACAGAACAACCACCTACACAACACACAACCAAACCAAACTACAACAAACAAAAACGAAAACCCCCACAAAACCATACATCACAAACACAAAATCACCAACACTCAAAACAATACGAGTTAACACCAACAAACCACACACACCACAACCTAAACACAACACGAATCTCCAGAAAAAACACAACAACACATCAAATAACGCAACAACCAAACAAACACAATCCCACTAACACAAAAACCTACCTCACAACCCAACACCCAACAACAAACAACTAGGTAACCATCCAAACACTAAATAACTATAATTTTCAACAGAACCCACACAAAAAACACATTTAACACGAACCACCACCACAAACCGTATATTTCTGTGCTAAGAGACGACACAACACAATTAAAAAATCGGAAGTCACAAACCCTACACCACAAAACAAACAAAATGTCAAAAAGTCACTGACATTAGTATTTTGTAAAGACATTACACAGGGTAAGTACCTCAGCATCCTAAACCACCTCAAAACCGAATACCACAATCAACACAAAAACAACCAACATGTCTTTTTTCAAATAGTTAACTTCATTTCTCTCTCAATAAACTTTACCTAAAGATCCACACTAATCACCACACACCAACTAACAACAAACAAATAAACAAACAAAGAACCGTGCCCAACACTATTTATCGATCCTTGAACCACCATCGCTCACCAAATTTTTATAATCACATACCCACCTCCAGGACCAACTTAAACACAACCCAACACCAAACAACACGAAAGTGTACCACCACCCAAACCAACTATTATCACCAAACCCACACACAACACATCTTGGAAAATCACAACACACCAACCTGCGAATTCGAGTACAAGAATCGGAACAAACCAACACCTCTACTCCACCAACACCAAGTGAAAAATATACAGAGTACAAAAATTATCACCATTTATTATCCATCACAGTTTCCTGTTATCGATAACACCGTAATAGTGTACAACTGATATAAAACACAACACACATACCAACTATATTACAAAAAACAACACCCACAAACAACACCACCCAAACACTATAGACACACACGACGGAAAATTGGATAACCAAACCAACAAACAACAACACACACACCTCCAAGGCTATACGACACAAACGCGACAACGATTTCGAATAACTTTCACACGATCCTCGTACATATTTTATCCACATTTAAGTAGTAATATCCCCGCATATGGAGTTTATATTTCACAAATAATACCAGATATGCTCAACAACACAACAGACAAAACACAACTAACAAACACACCACAACTGTGTTCAAACATATGAACATTTCGAAAACCCAACTATACAGATGTAAACTAACTCAACATGACAAATTACACACACACAACACACAACCAAAAAATTAACAAACACAAAAAACAAGACACACACCCATCACACCACACACAACACAAAAAAACACCGGGATAAACACAAAAGTCGAAAAACCCAGTTTGATGTCAACATTTCCGCAACACACACCCACCTCCTACCCACTACATCAAACAAACGCCAAATCCCACCGTATTGTTGGCATAATAGTCTTGTTTGCGATTGCTCTGTTTTACTTCCACGAACTGGTGAAATGTTGAGTTGCCTGTTCCTACGACAACACACCTCCACAACAACACAACGCGCAACACAACACCACCAACATTTTTGAGACGGGATCTACCCAACAACAAAACACACAACCAACAACAACACTACCAATTTGACGATGATTCGTTCCTCATCCACATTTCATCACAAACACAACACCAAACAATGTATAAACACACAACCCACTGAATAACGAGACTCGACTGTGGGCTCACGGCAGGGATTAACTTACTCAAACCACCATCCATGGCACACACAATACCTGATCACACAAACCCCTAACCTCTTACACTACACAACAAAACAACCAAAACCAACCAATGAACCTAAACACACAATTCCAGAGTCCGTGTTATCTCTAGGCATTTTTGTCGGATTTTGTTTATCTGTGCTAGTCAGATCAACCCACTGGACAGTCCTGCCACCCCCCTTATATACCCACCGCGCCCTATACTTTGTCACATTTTCCACCATTACCGTATCCTGAATGTTTTTTATATTCTACAACCATATGCCCCTAGTTCATATTTTAAATGGGAAACCATTATCGCACACCCCAGTTTCATACACCATTTCGCGATATTGCGTTTGCATCTCTGTTTTACTTGTGGGATCTAGTTTCTTTGTGTACTTGATATTTTTCGTTCCTCACGACTGTGGGCATGGATGCAATGACATTCAGTAATTGTATCACATTTTGTAGGATTTGTATCAATGTGACCTGACCTTATATATTTATACTCAGGAATTTGATTAATATTCTTTTCCTCAAGATAATTCTGTGGGATCAGTTGTGCTAGTAGGTAAAACACGCCGACCTTCAGGAATTACTGACAGTTTGTGTACTTTTATATTCCACGAGTCCAAGTGCACTTCCGCGCCAGTTTTGTTTTGATACCATGTTACAGATGAAGCATTAAGTTGAACTCCTCGGCTTGTTCAAAAGGTTCGATAAGCGATCTCAGTGTATGTAATTATTTATGATTTTTTTTACTTTAACCATTAAAAATTTGCATTGCTTTGTCAATTTTTTTTTTACATGCAATATGAGTTTGTTTACTCCTGAATTATGGCAGTAAACCATACTTTTTATTGATATGGTAGAGTATAAATGTGATTGCAGGGATTGATGCGTTAAATTGTTTCAGTAGTTCTATCTGTCAAATGTTCATATCGACCACTACTGATTTCAAGATGTCATAAGTTTCAGCATTACAATATGTCATATATCGGGGGGCAAAGTCGTGTGAACAGACAACAGTATTACACGTTTTATCGATTGACCTACTTCTGTAAAACATTCTCTAGGACAGTACACTGTCTATCCACTTGTTACAGAAAACAGTCTACTTCACAATGTAATATTGCCGGATTTTTGTGGAGGTTATGAAACTAGTTTACATTTTTGGAAACCTTATAGAATAAGAAATTAAAATACAATTTGCATCGAGTTCTAGTCTTGGATTCACAATATGGCTGCCGTGAAAAAGGTTTTCATCAATATATCATCTTTTTAATAACCTAGAAGTTTATAGCTTAACTTCCATTTTCATGGCTAGGGAACCCAATGGTATAAAATACATGTATAACAGGAATAATCGTTTCAAATTGACCTTGAGATAAAACAATAATAAACTTTCTAGGTCTGTTGAAAAATACTGAACTTCGTTTATGATATTATTTTTAAAACTGAAGGAAATGAAATACAATAGACAAAAGAGTGAGTTTGCTGTAACACGGAGTATTATTATTTGCCATCAACAATGACTGTTTTAAATGGGTATTAGCTGTTTTTCCTTTTTACTACTTAGATTGATATACAATAAGCCAAAAAAGAAATAGATATATTCAGGCATAAAATTCTTAACTTCTGAAATATTTTGTGAAAAATTGCTTGAGAAATCCAGATTGGCAATTGTACACTTGCTAGTGGTGTCTTTTAAATTGACATTTAGATGTAACGACGACTTTTTGTCAGTAATGACAATTTCTATACATACGTCAATGCGATATGTCCCAGCGAACCAGAAATTAAAGATACAACAGAATCAAGCACACACGCTTCATACTTAGACATTGTACTTACTATGGACACAGAAATGAAAATAACAACTAAGTTGTACGACAAACGCGACGTTTTCGGCTTTCTTATCGTAAATTTTCCACATTTAACAAGTGATATCCCACAATCACCCGCATATGGAGTTTATGTTTCACAAATAATCCGATATGCCTGAAATTGTTCAACATATGAACATTTCATATACAGAGGTAAATTACTCACTGACAAATTATTGACACAGGGATAGCGACAACCGACTTTGATGTCAAAGTTCCGCAAATTTTACGGTCGGTATAATAGTCTTGTTTGCAATTTCTCGGTTTCATTGGGTGAAATGTCGAGTAACCTGTTCGATGGCTGTTGTTGAGACGTCTGTACCAATTGTGACGAGGATTTTGTTTCTCACGTATTTCATTTGGATTTGTCTGTGGACTCACGGCGGGTGTGACCGGTCGGCAGGGGGTGATTACTCCTCCATGACACCTGATCCCACCTCTTGATTTCCAGAGGTCCGTGTTTGTCCATTTTTTTTACCAGATTTGTGCCTATATCCTGGGCATCCTAAAGATTTATACTTTGGTATATGAGATTTTATATATAACAATTGATTAATTCAACCTTAACCTTTTTGTATATGAATACCACACAGGACCTGACTCTTATTTTCACAAAAAATACAAGATTCTTATGCCTGTGTATAGCTCTTATTTGCTATTGTACATCAAGTGCATGTAGTAAAAGTAGAAAAAATCGAAATAATCTTTTTATTTTTGTAAACACAGCCATTGCCCCTTTGATACCAACTTTGTTCGGGAAGTATATAAAACCTTGTTGATAGTTTTTCTCATTGTACGCAGTGATAAATGCCTTCTTAACATTAAACTTATTTCGTATAAAAAGATCAAACATTCGTCAAGTGACTTAATGTTAAAAGTGTCATAGATGACCTTCGTTATGTTATTTCTATACAGTATAATCATCATTTTTACAGCTGCAGGTAATACACGACCAAAGTCAAAACAGTTGCAAAACAAACACGTGGAGCTGAGATGAGATAGGTATGGTATGAAACATCGATCATGATACTCAATATAATTGTCTTGATTGATTAATCTAAAGCAGCTCGGCCCATGTTAATATCCGATAGATCTCTGGTATTTTCGAGCTTTGTTTTTTTTACACATGTACACAAATAACACCATGATGCAAAATTTAAACATATATATTTACTAATTTGCATTCCTGTCTAGGGAGTAAATATTTCAGAAATCTTAAGTTCCATCGTTATGTATGGTGATATTATGTTCAGACAGATTCGCTGAATTGTTTGTTTTCCTTATGTGCTTTTTAAGTAATGAATACGTTCAGTTGTAAAAGCCGGAACAACACATTTGACATGTATTTGACCGCTTGCAGTGTTCTAGTGGTAGACCGTTTGACGCGCAAGAATAAGTCCCCGGATTCGCTTTCTAATCTCTATAATTTTAAAAAGATAGCAAATGTTCCCCCCACAAACCCCTTGACATACGAAGTAATGTAATAGTTCGATATAAAAATCACAGATACCAAGGTATTGGTCTTCAGGATGTCCAGGATACAATATACATATATGGTGAGTATTGGACAAACACCGACTTCTGGAAATCTAGAGGTTGGATCAAGTGTCATGGAGGAGTAAACACCCACTGTTGACTGCCGATCTAAAACAAAACCGAGACTCTGTCTCATGGTATTGACATCATTCCATTGCACAGGTCAAAATTTGGTGTACTTCACCTAAAGCTAGTGACGTCTCCATATGATTAGAAATCCACGGGAGACGTAGCACGGCGACAACATAGACTAAGAACAACATTAAAGCTCAACAAAATATTGTTCTATCAATTTTCAATATATGGTAGCGTCAGGTTAAAAAGTCTATAGGTAAATAATGACAATTTTAGAATTGTACTTAAATCTTTTGTTTTCTTGACAAGAATACATGCCGTCGGACCACATATTAAAGATCTACACTACGGACGAATGTATTGCACTTGTTTGTGTTTGCTTAGGATTAATTAGAAGCCTATGTAAAAATACTCAAGTTCTCAATATATTTTACAACGTTTATTTTCTTTGGGCGAATTTGTTGCAAATAAACACTTTTCGGTTTTTGTTTATGATTTACAACTAAATTGCAAACCAATTATACAAAACTGGTTTCCTATGGGTAAACAGATGAATGGTTTAAACTACCAAAATGTAGTAGGCCTACAGAAAAAAGTAAACAGTTGCTCTTTTATATTGGATATAAAAATAAAGGGAAAAATAATACCAACTGTACAAAAAAGAGTATTAATCTTATTGCAATATTTATAAACCCTGATTATGATGTCTCCACTTTTGGAAATGCTGAGAGTTACATATGCTAAAAAACAAAAATCGATCTATGGTAATTTCCATGTTAAAAAACGTGAAAACATGCTAAACAAAATGACAATCGACAGCTGATCAATTTGGGGTCTGAATTCACCGATTCACCAATTTAATACAGTTCTCGGTCATTATGAGTAGTTTTCTGTCCCAGTACATGTCCAGAAAACAGACAAAAGTATCCGATACTAGTCCTGGTCCATGTTTTCGCCGCCATGTTGTTGTAGCAACAAACTTGCATAAACCTAATAAACCACCCAGGAGGCAGTTTGAATGGTTTGATAAACTAGTTTGGGTTTAGTTTAAAACAAATAAAAACCAGTTTTAGTTCAGAACCACTTTAAAACCGGTTTATGTAACAAATGAAAAGTTTACAAAACTGTTTCAAAACTAAAACCAGTTTCTGTAGAACGTTTTCGCCCTTTGTTTTGGTGGCAACGATGTGAAATGGTTTTACTATTTTGTGTTTTCTAGAAATCATCATTTACGCGTCATCTATAACCAATACTACTTATGATTTAAGCAATATTTTGTAACAGAGTCTTAATGGATTTTTGCGTATGGTATATTTGTTCAATCACCTCCATATGGTGTTTATATCTCACAAATGGTCCGATATGCCTGGAAATGATCAACATATCAACATTGCATATAAAGAGGTAAACTACTTACTGATAAGTAATTAAAACAGGGTTATCGAAAAAGCGTTTGATGTCAACGTTTCGCAAATGTTATGGTCGATATAATATCTCTGTTTGCGATTACTGTTTCACTAGATGGAATTCAAACTTAATTACACGTTCCATAGCGGTTGTTAAGTCGTCTGTACCAGTTGTGGCGAAATTTTTCCCCTCTTTTATTTCATTTTAATTTGACTGTGGACTCACGGCGGGTGTGACCGGTCAACAAGGGATGCTTACTTCTCTTTGGCACCTGAACACACCTCTGGATTTCCAGAGATCCGTGCTTGTCCAATGTCACCAGTTTTATATATGTCTCCGGGACACCCTGAAGATTTATACTTTGGTTTCTGAGATTTTGTAAAAGAAACTCTAAAACTCGATAGATCTAGTGTTAAGTTTTCAAAGTAGATGTTGGATGCATTGTTTACAGCAACATTGGTATTTTATTCCCTTAATCGTCATAATTATCTTATACTATATAAACAGACAAAATTGAAAGTGGACCTCAATGCAACACAGAAAGGTTCACAATAAATCTGATAAGTGGTTACAAAACATTAGCAATTTGTACTTCCTTTATAGTAAGCCCAACAAACACATATAATATAACCATGTGAAGAATTCTTCAATAACAGACAAAACTTGTTAGAACGAGTCAACTAATGTCAATGACATTTTGTCTGTTTATATAAATCTTATCTTGCTCATTATTTCACTGATTTTATTTCTTTTTAACTCATACATGTAGTTCTCAATTTAACAATAAAAATGCATAATGGTTAGAGTCACTGTAAATAATACAATATATTTTGTTATACTGACATTATAAAACTGTTGATTCATTACAAATGCTGTTGCATTTCCAAACAACTGATATGTCGACACAGGCACACCTACATTTCATTCAGCTAAAACACGTGGCTGAACGGGTCTTTTGGAATACCTCTGTCAGTTCTGTATCTATCAGTACCCGATTCATGTGTTATTTCTATCATTTAGATGCTACATACCGGTACCAAGTTTTGGGTAAGCCAAATACTATTTTTTTTTATTGTTTTCTTGTTGTTTTACGTCCAACAAATAATTTTTCACTTTGTTTAAACTTTGGTTTTTTTTACAACGATTGACAAACAAGTTGTGTCAACTTATATTAATGTCTCTCATTGGCCCTGATGTTGGCGTGCGGGGATCATTACTGTGAGAGGCCTGATGTTGGCGTGCGGGGATCATTACTGTGAGAGGAAACCGGAGTACCCGGAAAAAACACGTGTCCAACTTGGCCACTACCTTACCATCACACATACTCCCCAGTCATATCCAATGGTCAAATCTGGGTAGCATTGGTGAGAAGCGAGTGTGCTAACCACTGGGCTACTCGGACACCAACAAATGTGAAGATATCACTAGCTTTAGGTGAGATGCCACACTATTCAAATCGCCCTGAGCATTTCTTGTTACCGCTATTTCTCAGAAAGTATTGAAGGGATCTCCTTGAACTTTAACATCAAGAGTCCCCTTGAGATCTAGCTGTGCATATTGCTTTTTCAGAGAGATCGGAATCCAATATGACCGACAGGCGGCCTTCTGGATTTTGATCAAAGGAAGTTTGTTACCGCTATTTCATGAAAAGGACTAAAGGGATCTCCTTGAAATTTGACATAATGGTTCTAGTTGTGCATTTTTCATTTTCAGGGAAGTGGAATCCAAAATGGCCAACGGAAAGTCATCTTGGATTTTGACCAAAGGAAGTTTGTTATTGCTATTTTTCAGAAAGGAGTGAAGTCATCTCCTTGAAATTTGACAAGAAGGTTCCCCGTGAGGTCTAGTTGTGCATATGACATTTACAAAGAGATTGGATTCCAACATGGATGACAGACGGCCATTTTGGATTTTGACAATGGAAGTATGTTACCCCTATATCTCAGTAAGTACTGAAGGGATATTGTCTAACTTTGACATGAAGTTTCCCTATGAGGTCTACTTGGGCATATTAATTTCATAGAAATCAGAATCCAACATGGTGGCCATCTTGGATTTTGACCATTGGAAGTTTGTTATTGCTATTTTTCAGAAAGAACTGAAGGATCTCCTCGAAATTTCACAAGATGGTTTCCCGCGAGGTCTAGTTGTGCATATGACATTTACAGAGAGAGATTGGATTCCAACATGGCCGACAGATTGCCATCTTGGATTTTGACAATGGAAGAATGTTACCACTATTTCTCAGCAAGTACTGAAGGGATCTTGTCTAAATTTGACATGAATTTTCCCTTTGAGGTCTAGTTGGGCATATTACATTTCAGAGAGATCAGAATCCAACATGGCTGACAGACTGCCATTTTGGATTTTGACCAAAGGAAGTTTGTTACCAATTTATATTTCTCAAAAAGTACTGAAGGGATCTCATTGAAATATGACATGAGGGTTGCCTTTGAAGTTTGAGGTCTAGTTGTGCATATTACATTTTTAAAAGGAACAGAATCAAACAATGCTGGCAGGCAGACATGTTGAATACCATTCTCTCTGAAAATGTAATATGTTCAGTTCAAGTTAAGTTCCGTTATAATCTTGTGAAAAAAGTATTTCACAGAAATGTGGATTTAAGTTCAAATTCAATGTTGAGACCAAAAATAAGAGAAAAGAACAGTCTGTCATAGATCAGACAAAGAACATTTCATGATGGGTGCCAAGATCCCTCTGGAATCTCTTGTTCAAAGTCTTTTTTATGATCCAATATAGGGAACTGAACTCAGTACATTCTGTTTGTGAGTCGGACTCTACCACTAGACCAAGGCAAGCGGAGTCAATTCCTTTCTAGCAAGAACTGAAAAATGTTAAAACGAGTTACACACAATAGGATCCTTGATGATGTAAGATGGCTGGAAACTCACCAATAAAACACCTAGGACATTGAGATGGTCTTCAAAAACAACAAGACAAAACTATATCCTTTGTTGTTTAATTATTTTAAATAGCTTAACAAACATAAATACTACAAAACATATTTATATTTGAAAATGTTCCCAAGAAAAGAAAGAAGCGAAAAATAATGTTACATTGGTATTTTGATCAATTTAATTATAAGCCTTATGGAATATTCTATATCGGAAAATGCATTTTACTTTGTATACATGAATATGTGGATCTACATGTCTGTTGACAGCTCGTATCATTATCCAATGTTTCTTTACAGAAATGCACAAGACATGCATCAAGTTTTAAAAAGTTTACATATGGGCAATATGTCTATGTTAAACGTTCTGATTGGAAATGGATATTCAGAGGCTGAACATACAAACATATTAGATTATACTGAGATCGAAGGTTAAATTTAAAAACATTAAAGAGTCATTAGCTGTGATGTTTTGGGCTTAAAATTCGAAATAATATTAATGGTATGCACAATTAATGTCCCTTTAAGTTGAAGATTACGTTTACATATGGACAATACGTCTATGTTAAACATTCTGATAGGAAATAGATATACAGCAACTGATCATACATAGAAGATACCGAAATCAAATAAATGTACATTAAACCAGGTAGTAGTGGAAAACAAAACATGTCATTTATAAAATGCAAAAATATTTTTTATTTAAAAAATTAGATAAACTAGCTGATAGGTAGGAACAAATACAAATTTATCGTCTACTTAAATTATCAATCAATTTGTTTGGAATACAAGATGAAAAACGCATGTAAGTAAAAAAACAAAAGAAAGTGATTACTGAGAAATGTACACCAATGTCTTTATAATCTAAATGCATGTCACTTTCTCCGCCAAATGTACAGCAGTGTCTTTTATAATCTAAATGCATGTCATTTTCATCAACAAAAGCAGTATAATGCCTTTATAATCTTAGTATAACATGCCAAGTTATATGTGTAAGTTTCTGGAGATACATCTAGACTTAGTCGTTAGGAAGTTCATGAGATAATATGGAAACCTAGTGAATGGTAAATAGTACAAATCGCTTTGCATTAGTATTCCACAAAAGATCAAGGTAGGAAATATATAAATTTCAATGTATTTCTATTTTTTTCCATTTCTGACTGCCTGGGACTGTTTAATATCTTAACCAAACGTCTGAAAAAGAGGTAAATTTTTATCCGTATTTTACAATAGGTTTTAAGGACAACTTTCACATATTTCGATAATAAATTCTGAAAATTATGTTTTTGTTTGTTTATTGTTGTTTAAACGTCCCATTTAAGAATCTTACACTCATATAGAGACGTCACCAATTGCCGGTGAATGGCTGCAAATTTTGGCCTATGCTCAGCACTTACGGCCATTGAGCAGTGAGGGTTCTTTAACGTGCCAACACCAACTGCGACACAGGACCTTGAGTTTTACTGTCTCATCCAAAGGACGGGAAACCAACCTGCCGCTGGATGAACTCGAACTCAGGACCTCATGATCAAGAGTCGAGCGCGCTACCAACTGAGCCAGGCCGGCTCTTTTTGTTATGTAGTATATTTAGAAAGACTTCTGAAATTTAACACCAAAGTTCTAGATCTACTGGTCTTGTAAAAAGGATAATGAATGCATTGCAAAATAGACCTGTCAGGATTAAATGTTACTATGACAGTGTCCTACCATAATAGGTCCATCTACAAGGATGTATAAAACAAAAGGCACCTTCCTCTTGCCATAAAGATACTGTATCTCTAACTTCAGAGTCCAAGGTACGAGAGGGTCTCTATTATGTCTAGAAGTTTTTTTTCCTTCAAAGGTAACCTGTGACATTGACCTTTGATCTCTGACAATGAAAAAGTAATAGGTGCTTCCCTTAAATCACAAGGATTATGTGTACCAAGATTTATAATTATGGAACCATAAGGAGTATGTGTACCACGAATGGTCATCCTTGAACCATAAAGATTATGTGTAACAAGGTTGAT
The DNA here is from genome assembly GCA_030159075.1 of Atrina japonica. Taxonomy (NCBI): domain Eukaryota; kingdom Metazoa; phylum Mollusca; class Bivalvia; order Pterioida; family Pinnidae; genus Atrina; species Atrina japonica. The sequence goes on along the minus strand of BROG01000728.1, from coordinate 196,253 downwards.
CTTAGATTCAATGGTTTGTTTAGTATCTTGCCTGTAATTTATTTTGCTTAAAATAAGGTATATGACGGGCGTATAAAAGTGGTGAAACCAAAAATCCTGATAATATGCATATATCTGTTATAAGTGTGAATATTCTGTGGAAACTGTAGGTATTTGAATTACACAGGCAAGACAGGCACCCTACCTCAGCATAAAAGGATGGATGAAAGGCGAGGAGTAAAATAGTAGGCCTTCCACATTCATTGTTCGTATGAACATATCATATATATATAGTTATACTGTTGATCTATCAATATTATAAGCATAATACCAAATTTATTCTTTTGTAAAAAAAAAAACCTAATGAAATGCTCAAGACCATCGTTTCTTCCAATAAGACTTCACCAGTTGAGCTAGAATTTAAAAAAGATGTTGACTTCAGAAACAAAAAAACGGTATCACCCAACAAATAACAGGTATTTTGAGGTATAATTCATTTGATGTCTTCCTCTTTTTAAATATTGGTATATTGGCACGACGTCAAAAAGAAAGGTTTATTAAATACTGCAAAAGTTGAACAACCAAATTTGACCCTGCAGCGTTACTTGAATTATATCAACACTTAAGCTGCAGTTAATACATCATTATAATTGCCAAAGAACCACATATGCAACTCTCCTTTAAACATAAAAAGCAGAATGCATCTGAAGAATTAGCCCAATATTTAATTGTGTTCATCTATATTTTCGATAAATATATATGCAGAAGGCATTTTGTAGCAAAATATAAACGTGATGCGGATAGCGTATTGCAAAATATCGCTAATGAGAGTATTTCTTAATTAAACTCCACTCTCTTCAAAATTCTAACACATATTTTTTTAAACTTAATCATACAACCTTTATGAATAAAAATGAAGAAGTAACAATAACTAGCTAAAACTCTATTAAGTCAATTAGAGTATGATAAATTGGATATACAAATAGTCTCAACATGAAGAACAACTGCGATTCCCAAAAAGGATGGGACCAGGTGTTCAGAAGAAGTGTAATGACTGAATGATTACATGTGAACTGTATATCATTATGTAAAGTGTGCCAGATCATATTACTTTGCTGATCTAGTGCACTGTATATAAATCATGCTAAATATTTACCTCTTAAAATAAACATAAATTGCAAATATCTCATTGTACAGCAAGAAGTCGGTTATAAAATGAATCTACTAATGATACCTTCATTAAGCATACTACGTATACTATGTATTTTGGGGAAAATAAAGCAAAGTAAAAAACAGTATTTTGTTCATAATATTGTTGATGAAAAATTTGTATGATGCAAGGACGGACAATTACATAGTCAAGACCTGTTACATCAAAACTGCAGAATGAAAATGTCTACTGAACTCTGAAAAATTATTTCTTGGTACAATGAAGTAAGAAGGATAACTTTGAATATCTATTCAATAGCTGAATTTGTTTTAGAAATCATGAACGTGAGAATTGAGATGAACGTTTTCATATAAAAAATCTGGAAAAGTCTGAAAAATTTTATGGAGGCAAAGATGAAAATTTTGAGTGAGAGATATATTTTTTTTTTTTGGGGGGGGGGGCTGTGTTCTGTTGATATTTGTTTAATAGTTAATTCAATGTCAATACAGATATTAATATTTACAAACAGTATTGATTATAAATAACTACTGACAGACAATGTTTATCTTTATCAACAAAAAACAAAGAAATGTATATCAAAACAATGTGCAACATACTGCTCCGAAATTGAATACTTTTAAAGATAGCAGAAGAGAGGGGCGGAGAGGAAACATGAAAATGGCAGATAAAACACAGTGCTACATGTTTGAATAATTAAAAACAATCCCTGTAACAAGGTAAATTTTAAACAGGTGAACAGAGAGTATCCAGAGTTTAGAGGAACTGAAAATGATAGCTTTTTCAGACAGATTAAGATGTCATATAATACACGTACCATTATGAATGAAATAAGTACATGTATTAGCCACCCATACTTATCACCAGTAATTTGAAACATAAAACATCCATAATTAAATATGTCTTGTATTTATCTCATTAAAGTTTCTATAACATGTATAAATGAAACTAAAAATAAAATATATAATAAAATGAAAATTTCATTTTGACATATCTATATGTACATAATCCAAACCTAAGAAGTTATATAGGAATATCTGTATACCCTATTTATAAATTACTTCAACTAAAATAAAAGTATCTATCAAGAATACTATAAATACTTTTTATTTGCATCCAATGCAACCCTACAATGCTTTACAAATCGAAATACAAAAATAATGAAAGATATCATAAAAATAACATGAAATACAATAAACTTATATCTATATAGTGCAGAGTTTTAACTAGCATGTTTCAAAATGCAAAAGAACCTTTTAACACCTTTCATTTACATCCTGTGGAGCTGATAAATAAATATAACATAGCTTTATGTAGTATAAACCTTCACCATACACTGTTTGTTATCTATAATTATGATTTTAAGTACTGTCATAAAATCATTATGAATAGATCTGTCCCCTATACAGGGGTTTGGCGAAAGATTAAGGGAAAACTTAAATGAAATTATAGGAAATTGGAAATGGGACTTTCAAAATATATGGAGTAAAATGGGTGGCAAATGAAATATGGGGCATTATAATGAGGTTTTACTCTCTCTCTCTCTTTTATATATATATATATATATATATATATATATATATATATATATATATATATATATATATATATATAAAACCATACATGTGTGTACATCTAACATATTTAATGAACTGGTAGTTTTTTGTCACATGAAACCTCTTCCATTTATTCAATGGTCAACAGATTTTATCAAACATTTTATGGATGAAAAATCTAATTACAAGTAATCTAAGAAAGGGAAAGTGAACTTTCCAAAATGGAAACATCTGATAAAATACACATCTTCTTTAATTTGAGAATCACTTACTTCAATGTAAACATTTTAAAGTTTAAAAGGTGTGGAAAGGCAGACAAAACAAAGCAATATGTCCAAAACTTGTATCAATGGGGCATAAAAATAAAAAGCCTACTTTCCCCCTATGCCCCTGCCTGGAGGATAGGTGGAATAAGAATGCAGAAACTAAAAAACGTTTGTAGTATGAAAATAAAAAATGATACTAAATTGATAAATTAATGTGATATGCTATGATAGAATAGACAAAATCAATTCCCAATGCATTTACTGTAAAATTAAAGTAAAATGAAATAACAGGCATGAAACTGAATACCTTGGATTCTCTTAAATACCCCTTTCCCTCTAAAACACACATACTTGACTTTGCTTTGCTAACATCACAAATATAAAAAGCTATTGAAAAGGGGAATAACTCCAAAATTTAAAAAAATGGAAGAGGTGTATAATGTTTTTGAATTCATTTATATTATCTTCTTGATTGTGTTAACAACACCTGTACAATACACAAATATCCACAAATCATATCATATTTGTCTTATTAATTTCATGAATTTCAATACAAAAAGGACTTTCAACACTCCAAAATGAAAAAATAAAAACATCCAGCATAAATAAAAAATAAAAATTTATTTAGGCTTCGTTTGAAATATCCAAGATCTTGCACAAATACCAATCAGGTAAAATAAAGACATAAATGTGTATATACTTTTAATATAGATTTAGCATCAAGCTGAGCCCCATTCTCACTATGTATATATATATATATAAACATCAGCGTCGGAAGCAAATTGAAAGTGGGGGGGGGGGTGGGGGGGGGCGCTAAACCAACTTAAAACACATACACACGCCAGAAACGTCTGGGAGCTAAGCCCCAATTTTTAACACCTATGTCTATCTTTGCAAAAAAAAGTGGGGGGGCTAAGCCCCCCTAGTTCCGACGCCTATGTATATATATATATATATATATATATATATATAATGTTGTTGGCCCATACTTATCTCAATATTTTTACTTACAGTTAAGCTTGGTCATAACAACTGTAATATACTAACATGCCAAAAATATTTTAATTAATGTCACTTTCCCATAGCTTTCAATGTTTAATCAATTTTTTTAAGTTGGCCTGACTCATATATACAATGAAATCTAGTAAACTTTTGCACAATTGTGTGGATGTCTATGGACTACCTTTCTGAACTGGTGACAAGTGAAATCTGTAGTGTCATTTCCCTCTTTGTTCATAATAAGGGCATCAACAAATTACTTATTGCAAAGAAAATTTGCTGCTTCTCAGAAATAAAGCTTCAATGAAATTCAAAACAAAAACAGCTGAAAATGATGAGATTTTCTATTAAACATATGAAATTTCACATGAATTGATGAAAGAATTAATTCATGACAGTTACTTGAAAAAAGGTCACAAATATCATAGAAAGCTATGGGAGAACAGCATTATTTGACATAGTTATGGCAAATACATGTAAATAGGCCATTTTCAAGTTCCATTCTTACATAATCCGTTTTTGGAAACGGACATTTCTTGTGCTGCTTCAACTTTTTTAGTCTCAGCAATTTCCAGTATGTGTCTTTGCGTAGATCAAGAAATAACATGCAGTTATATCTGAAGGCCAGATTATTGTCACTAGTCCTATCATGTAAAAAATAAATTGATACTAAAGTTCTGAACAATATACCAGGCATGGAAAATTGTGACAATTATATTCATTGTATGAAAAAGGCAGAAGTAGCTAGGGTTAAAATTCATGTGATAGCAGCACAAAAAATCTAGAATAATAACAGACAATTTGAGAACTTGAAAATCCCCTACTGGATTTCAAAGGTTAAACAACAACAATATGAAAATCATGATTTGTAACATTATACAACCACAACATGCCTTATATCTAATGCATTAACAATAATAAGCTATACATAACACAGTTGAGCAATGAGAACAATGATATATTTTATCTTCTGAGTTTTCAGGTAAAAAAATCATTCAATATAAATATTTCAACAATATATATTACAATAATATATAATACACATGATATTGCACAAGATGAACAAAATTAGAGATATCTTTAAAAGCATATATTAATAGCTTATTGCAAATTTATGAAAACTGGAGTTTTTGATTGTTTGTTTTTGCAGAAACTATTTATTTCCAAAACAAAAACAGGTTGTCATTGTTTTTTTTTAAAGAATATACATACTAGTAATAATAAATAAAAAAAAATTCAAACAATATTAATAAATGTATAATAATTTGTATTGACTATGCATCTGGAAATGTTTTACAAATTTTATTAGGAAAATCTTTTTTTAACATGTGGTCAAGTAATAGAGCTTTCGATATGCTGGTGAAGGATCTAAGGTTTTATAAAATGGTAGTGACCATTCCTTCTCCAAGTACTCTTTGAGAAGTGAAAGTCACAATTCTTTTGGATGAAACTTGAAACAAAGGTTCCATGCCATGGAATTGGTATCAGTCATCGCACAGGTCAAAATTTGTGGTACTTCACCTAAAGTTGTTGACAGCTTGAGGAAAGGTTTTAAAAAATTATGCAGAAAGTCAAACAAAAATAAAACAGTCAAATTGTTAACTTTGAAAAATATATATATACCTATTGTTCACATTTGTATGATCACTGTATTAACAACTGTGTAAAATTCCACAGTAAATAATATCTTCAATAGCTAAAAAGAAAATACAGTGAGACCTCACTATTAAGACCACCTGCCTGACTCAAAGTGGTTTGATTTTTGAGGTGGTCTCTTAGATACTATACTTATAAAATATTTATCAAAAGACTGAAAAAACTTCTGATCTAAAATGTGAGGGGTCTCCTATGTAAGGTGGTCTTCTATGTGAGGTGGTGTTTAGGCAGGGTTACACTGTACATAAAAACTCCAGTTCCCATCAATTGCAAATGAACTACATCTTGAACCATTATTCTCTTCTCCATGTAAATCTACTATCAAATTCCTTACTTTGAACCATTATTCTCTTCTCCATGTAAATCTACTATCAAATTCCTTACTTTGAACCATTATTCTCTTCTCCATGTAAATCTACTATCAAACTCCTTACTTTAACAAACTGTTTTAAACCGGACATCAATTCAATGAACTTACATACAAGCGTCATTCTAATACTCTAACTTCTCAGACATTATTTGGTAACTTTTTTTTTTAATATGAATTTTGAATGGTATTTTTTGCCAACTCAACAATTTTTCAATTATATGGTAGCAGCCAGTTTTTAATGATGAAGGACAGAAACCAATTACAGTGCTTCTGAAAAGACCCACCAGGCTTCCACGAGTAAACTGGCAAACTTTCTCCCAAAAATTAGTGTAGGTTCCAGTGGGGCTTGAACCTGTGCTGACCAGAAGTGAGATACTTCATGGTTCAAAGCATGATATTTTAGCCACTCGGCCATGGAGGCCCCTTATAACATAACTTAATAAATCATACCTAGCCCATGGAGTTTGGAGTTGCTGTTTATTAAAGCTTGAAAGGCACATTAGAAAACATCATTCCAGATTGTAAGTCTACAGCATTTTCCAAATGCAATGTCCATGTTCCACAGTATGTACATACGCAACTGACTCAATCCTTGTTGTATAGTGCAGTTCAAAAGAATGAGAAGCAATCTAAAATGTAGTGTGTTTTATACACAGCAAATTGTCATGACTATTCAAAGAAGTTTAAAGCTTGAAATCGTGGGAAACTGGAAAATGCATTACTCCCTGAAAAAAAGAAGAAAAATGTTAATTTAATTCTGTTTCATGCAATTATCTAAATATAATTCAGATTCAATATCTTTCCTTAACTCATCAACCCCTGAAGTCACATTTGGACCGGCCCATTTCAAAGAATGGTTAACAAGGTTAAGTCCACTGTCAGATTTCAGGGGTGTATGGTTTAGAATAAAAATTTTATGATAATTTTACATGCAATATGAACTTGTTCACTTCTGTATTAGGACAGTAGGTGTATTGATTTTAGAATGCCCCTGTACAAAGTCTCAAAATGAACAAACAGCTGTTTGCAAATTTAAGAAATAAATCATCTAGGCAACAGTATAGACCCACCCCACAACAAATTATTATTTCCTGTTCAGAAGTTCTTAGTTTCAGATCTCATAGTTATATATACATACGTAATTTTAAATGGCATTAAAGCATTCCGGGGAGTAATGTTCATAAATGAACTTTTCTGTACTCTCTTAATGCATATTCTTATGAATTTTGGTCATATTTTAAAAGTCCTATTCCAACTAATTAGTTAATTAACCATGGAAAACACCTAATATATTGATCTATTTATAAGCAGTAAGGTGTTGCCGGTCACATGGTGATGCTCTACTCAGCATGTTCGTTTCACTGTCCAGGACAATTCAGACAAGTGAAACACCAACCAAATGCTCTGGAACACTGTCCTGGGCAAGCAATTTAGCCATAAACTTACATGAATTATGTAAATTTTATCGACATCTTTGATATAACTACTTCCTAAATCTTATTTTTTTATTTTTTGTTGGTTAGGAGTGTTTTTCTAATGAAAATGTCAAAAACTACAATTACATCTAGAAAATTACAATAACGTCCCCAAAACGTGACTTTAACCTGTAAATCTTACAGTTATGTACAGATAATAAGCAGTTCAAAAAGATTCTTCTTGTACATATAACAGTGAAACTTGTATATAATGACCTCCCTAGGGACACAAGAAAACCGGTCTTTATAGGGAGGTGGCCTTTATATAGAAGTTGATTTGTACACAAATGGTACTATTGGGGACAGCAAAAAGTGGTTTTTGTGACCAGGTGGTCTTTATACACAGGTTTTACTGTTTAGTCATTTAAAAATTAGAGCCAGCACCAAAAAAATTGAGAATCTGGGCTGCTCACACAATCAGATTTCAGAATTTGCCAAAGTTGAGTAAATTTTTAGACTTTAGTAATTCTTCAGTTTTATGGGGCCAGACCAGCCATTGTTACAGAGGATAAATCTAAGCATGAGGATGTATTACAATGTATTAATACACAAAATATTTACTATGTAGAGATTTAATTCCACATTTTGTAATTTTCAAGGTTTTTTTTTCTCATAACATGTTCTTGGACTTTTTTAGATTTATGGATCAGAAATAGCATGAAAATAACATCAAGTCCAGGTTTACCATGGTAATTGGCACATGTTTATAAAATGGGTCTAAATTAAATTATTCTTCCACTTTTCAGTATGTCAAAAGTTGATGATACAGATAGAGATGAATAAGAGAAACATGAAGAAAATTGTAAAGTTAACAAGATACAGAAATGTAAAAGGTGAGACAAATACATACTTAGGATGATTTCTGATACTGAAAACCGTGAATCCATTGTAATAACTTCTGTTTGATAGACCCAATCTGGTGGCTGCCAATCATACCACTGAAAATTATAAAAAGATTAGTTTAAGAAAACACTATGCTTTCAAGAGCCAAGTTATTTATGATGAATATATAGTTCCAAACCTCTGGTATTTCTGAGCTGTATCCGTACAGTACAGCGTCATTAACCTCATCACAGATCTTATTGATATAATTTACATAACAAAGTTTTGGTAAAAATTTCACAAAAGTACCAAAGTTTTTAGACAGAAACAAACATGTTGCAAACATGAAAAATGGACAAAGATATAGAAAAAAACAATTTACTCTCTTCATCTTTGATCTTGGGGCATACAAATACTTACAAAGTTTAGGATAACAAAAAAACATTGATTGAGAAAGGTTATACACATATTGATAAATGGAACAAATACACCCCTCCCTCCCCCAATGGAACTTAAATGAACTTGAACTAGGTATGCATCTTAGGTAGATGGACATGGTCAAATACAAAATTATGCAATTATTCCCCTTTTGTTTATTATATTTGTCCAGACTATATCTCAGCAATTTATCAACTGAGTTTACCATATTACCAACAGATGCAGATTTACATTTTATTTGATTTTACAGTATATAAAAACGAAAACTATGGTCGTACATTCATTGCACTAGTTGTGTGGTTATAATCTTACACCAACCTCTTTATGTTTTGGATGGATCAGACAGTACACAGGAACTCGTACACTAGCTGTGTGGTTATTATACTAGCTACATGTATGTGGTCATTGCACTAGCTGTGTGGTAATTGTACTATTTGTGTGGTTATAACCTTAAAGTTATACCAACCTTTTTAGGTTTTGGATGGATCAGACAGTACACAGGTACTGGTACAGGAGTTGTGTGGTAATTGTACTATCTGTGTGGTTGTACTCTTATACCAACCTCTTTATGTTTCGGATGGATCAAACAGTACACAGGAACTCATACACTAGAGGTATGATTATAATACTAGCTGTGTGGTCATTGTACTACCTGTGTGGTCATTGTACTAGCTGTGTGGTTATTGTACTACCTGTGTGGTCATTGTACTACCTGTGTTGTTATTGTACTAGCTGTGTGGTTATAATCTTATACAGGGATGACAGTTTTCTGGGTTTTTTTTCAACTAAATTCTGTTTTTGCATCAGGTCAATTCTGTTCTTTCTGTGATTTGTGTGTTTTATGCATTGTTTACCTAAGAAATCATTTATAAACATCAGAGACAGCAAAAACATTGAATGAAAAACAGAATAATTCTTCAATCAAACTGACATTTGATCGTAAATATTCTTGAAATACTTTTACCTTCTATGAATTGATTACTATATTTATAAAAAATAAATATGGATACTTAAATGTTTTGTTGAAATTACCATGCTTAACAAATGATTAACTGATACATATATAATTTATTTTGACTTAAAGGAAAATTGTATAGTTGTCACATATGAAAAATGTCAATCTTGCATGAGTTTGCACTTCTTGGTTTTTAATGTGATTCCGTTTTTGAAGTCTGATTCCGCAATTCTGTACGCAATTCCATAAAACAGAAAACAATATTTCCTACTTAATCAACCTCTTTATGTTTTGGATGGATCAGACAGTACAAAGGAACTCATACACTAGCTATGTGGTTATTGTACTAGCTGTGTGGTAATTGTAGTTAGCTGTTTGCTTTTTGTACTAGCTGTGTGGTTGTAACATTATACCAACCTCTTTATGTTTCGGATGGATCAGACAATACACATGTACTTGTACACTAGCTGTATGGTTGTTGTACTAGCTGTGTGGTTATTGTCCTGACCTAGCAGTGTGGTTATTGTACTAGCTGTGTGGTTATTGTACTACCTGTGTGGTTATTGTAGTGTGTGCTGTGTGGTAATTGTACTAGCTATGTGGTTATCGTACTAGCTACAATGTATATGTCGTTGTACTCTTATACCAACCTCTTTATGTTTTGGATGGATCAGACAGTACACAGGAACTCGTACACTAGCAGTATGGCTATTTAGTAATGACACATCAATATCAATGTAGTAGTAGCACTAAAAATAACAAGAAAAGTTTGACACATACAAATCTTGTAAGGAATTGAATTTGTACTACAAAATAAAGAGATCCACACTGACCAAATCCTTCACTTAACAATGATAAAGATTAACAAGTTACAAAGCATCACATAAACATTTATTACTTAACTATGATATAAGCACAATAACAAAGTTACAGGTTTACCCCCCCCCCCCCCCCCCATCCCTCCTCCTCTCAAAAAAAAAAAACAACAAAAAACGAAATAGCCAAATAAATGCTTGAGGAGATTGTTTCTGCCAATAAGAGTCCATCAGCTATGCTCAATCTTAAACATGTACATCTTCTGAAGCCATCTCCCATAGGCTTAGTGTTAATCTTGATGGCATTTATATTAGCTATAAATGAAGTTCCTGAAATGATGTCACATCAAAGATGTATCCTTATTCATAATATGACATGGGTTTACACATACCTTCAGCGACTCATACTGTCAACCAGTATAAAATATGAAAAGGTTTGTAAACTGATTATATTTCTTTCTTTGTGTTTTCATTCATGTGAGGCAGATTTCAACAAGAAGCTTTGCTTGATTTTGAATTTGAATGTTGTTTTACCCCACACTCAACAATTTTTCAGTTATATGGTGGTGGCCAATTTTAGTGGTGGAGGAGAGAACCTGGTTACAATGTACACGGGAAGAGAGCACAGGTCTTCCGAAACTGACAAACTTTCTCACAAAAATCAGCTTAGGTTCCAGAGTTGCTCGAATCTGTACTGGCCAAGAGTGATAGGCTTTGTGGTTCAAAGCGTTTTGCTCTGTTTATTTAGCTACTCAGAAATGAAGAAAAACTTTGCCTTTACCGTATTTTGACATTCAGATATACCAAAACATTTTTTCAATCAATAATGGCAATTTTAATACTGATGTGAATGCAATAGATACCCCATTGAACTACATATCAAGTACATATGCTTCATACTTAAATATTTGAAACAATACTGTGGAACCTGTCTTGAGAGATCACCCCATCTGCCAAAGAAATTTGGTCTCTCAAGACAGGTGGTCTCTCAAAAGAGGTCTTGTTTAAAGGATTAATTAGCCAAGTGGTTTTTAGAATGTGGTCTTAAAAGACAGGTGGTCTTTCAAGATTCCAGTGTACAGACATGGCCGACATTTTGAAAACTAAATTATATCACAAAGTTGAGGATTTCAACAAATTCATTTCCATGACAGACTCTAATGATGCTGTATACCAAATCTGAGTTTGGATTGTGGAATTTGACAGGAAATTCATAATATTCAAAAGTTTACAAATGACAGAAATTTAAACAGCCAAGGTTAGCTGTAGACAGATACAGCATCCAATTAACTACGGTGACTTAAAAAGCAGGAAGCAACTGGGGCATGTGTTTAAAGGTAAAGTCGCATCCATCATCCATCATAAAGACCAATATACATAGAATAATGTACAATACACAAAAAATGAACTTAATAGCATTGAAATAACACATATCAAACTGTATCCAAAGGCAAATTAAATTGCAAAATGATAACAGTTTGTTCCTACACAACCAAGGATTTTCCTACCTCATTAATCATGGGTCCAAAAAATTAGGAAAATATATGACATTTTAATTATTTAATATTTATTTCAAACAGCATATTATTTTTCCAATTGAAAAGAGAGAGAGAGAGAGAGAGAGAGAGAGAGAGAGAGAGAGAGAGAGAGAGAGAGAGAGAGAGAGAGAGAGAGAGAGAGAGAGAGAGAGAGAGAGAGAGAGAGAGAGAGAGAGAGAGAGAGAGAGAGAGAGAGAGAGAGAGAGAGAGAGAGAGAGAGAGAGAGAGAGAGAGAGAGAGAGAGAGAGAGAGAGAGAGAGAGAGAGAGAGAGAGAGAGAGAGAGAGTTGTTCTGGTCAATTATGTGCAAAAAATAAAATTAACAAATGAAACATGCATGATATGACATAAATATGAAATCCATAAAACTAAAAGCAACATGATCAATAAATTGTAAAACTCAAATATAAGCCATTTACCAAAAGGAACAAAATAGTTAAATATTACATTCCATATCAATAATACATTTCCTGTAAAGGGCAAAAATATTTCAAAAGTTACAATTTTCTGAACTGGCAATATGTACATTTGCATTCTGAAAAAAAAACTACCACATTGGCATAAATGTTTCAATAACAGCAACTACACCAGTTCTAATAATAATCCCATATCAAAGTTATATCTATCACTGCAGAAGTGATTAACAGAATCAACCCCTACCTTGAGGATATGACAAAGGAATCTCAATCCAAAGGTAAGATTCTTGAATGACAAACCTGAGGCTTGCAGAGGGTTTGTCATTCAAGAATCTTATCCTGAGGATTGAGATTTCTTTGTCATACCCTCAGGGTAGGGGTTGATTATTTTTCTCCCATGTTTGAAATACATGTAGATTGGAGATCTACCCAAATGATATCTGACATTATGCACAGCATTCTAACTGCTGCAGACACACTACAGCATAGATTGTATTGTGACGTCACAGCACGTGTAGCCTGTCATTACCCTAGGTCTTTGCATGGAAATCATTCCCTGTTAAAATGAAGGAAAAATCCCTGTGCAAAATGGGAGAAAGCACTATCAAGAAATTGTCTTCTACTCAAATTGTCTAGTGGCCATTAGTATATAACTTCCCTCCACTTGGCTGAACAGTCATATATGTCTTATTGTATGGGACAAGTCCATTTTGCAGCCAGACTAGTAAACGGTACTTCTCACATGTCTGATGGGACAAGTGAAATTGTTGTACACAAACATTTATTCAAAAAAATTTACTTGTTTAAACACAAAATAATATATGATCTTTAAATGTTGCACTTGATTTTCAGACATGTGATTTTTGGATTTGGACAAGTAGATTTCAATAGACAAGTGGGCATTTATGATTGTTGACCCTTGGTTTGTCTACAAATAATGCAAGTATTTCTATTGTAATATTAAACAGACATACATCTGACAGTTGTCTTCACACTGGTAGAGAAACAATATCAGATAGAGAAACAATATCAAATGAAAGGTGAAATATACTGTAGTTACTCCCGCATCAGTCCTTTCTACAAAACTGAGCAAGGTTGTTGAGTGTAAAAAAAGGGCCAATTCAATCCAAGGGCCAAGGGCTAACTGACACAAGGAGAAGAGAACCACACCATCAAGCATACTCTGCTGGCCAAAATACCATCTAAATTGCATCTTAAAAACAGGATATGTTTTCCTAAGCTTTAACAATACCAATTAAATTGCAAGCTTACTCATTCACCCCATTCACATTTGGACTGGCCCAAGTCATTGATTTACAGAAGAGTCAACTGTTTATTCGGGGGTTGATGGGTTTAACACAAGAAATGCTTTCCTGCTCTAAATGAATAGCTCTGGCATGCGGCATGAGCTTTGAGAAGTCACACTGCACATTTAATCACTATAACCTACTTTATAACTTAACTGCAATGATTAAAATTTCATGCAATATACTCAAATGTGGTATAGATTGGGTAAACAAGATATAAACACTGTATACAGTGGTAAAATTATATATAATATAAGAGTGTTACATCGTTGGGAAGTGATTGTACTTTTAATATGGTATCAATATACATGTATTTATTATAAATATGAGAATTGTTACAAATAATTATAAATACTGTAAAATCATGAATTTTCGTTGAGGATTTAATTTCTTTACTTAGGAGAGTAATCAAAAACATTGAAAATAAATCCATGACACACTATTTTACTTGAATGATGGAGTATAGGATATCACAAAATCAATGTCATGAAATGTGTTTTAGAAGAAAAAAACTACGAAAATAAATGATTTTACAGTGTTTTGATAAACATGAAATCATAAAAAATAAATGATTTTACAGTGTTTTGATAAACATGAAATCATAAAAAATAAATGATTTTACAGTGTTTTGATAAACATGAAATCATAAAAAGAATGCATTTTAATAAATTTTGTAAAATAAGTCAAATTTTCCAAAAGAATCAAAGTGCACTGATCATATTGATAAAAATGGAAATGTAAAATACATTTATCAGAATTCCCTTGAAAGATTGGTAATGTCTTGTGATACAATATCTGCTATGAAATTTTCAGGGGTTTAAGTGCTTTTGTAAATAAAAACTTAGAGCTGTGATATATACAACACAAGGTGCATTTAATCATATATTACTCAATACATCAAACATCTTTATACAGGCTTTTTTCTAAAGTATCCCCTGGTCCGATATTCTGACCCATTCCCAAAGCAAAATACACGTTTTTTCTGAATTTGATGAAATGAATTCCCAATTTCGTGTACAGACATAATGGTGACCATAATAAAAAATAAATTATTGAAGGGGAAAATGCATTTCAAAAACAGATTCAATTACATTTAGATTTAAATCTCTGGAAATCATTTTTTCCCCAATTTGATGCAAATTCACATTAAACTTCCGAATTGTGTTGTCAATGAGATTTTTCCAAAATTGGCAGAAATTGGCCTGATATAAGACAAGACTGAGTTTTACTAAACTTTGTAAGTTCACAATAAGAATTCAGACTTACAAAGTTCATTCTTAAGATAAGAATTTTTTTTTAATACGTTTTGTTCATAAACTTAAGTTATGAAAGAATCATAACTTACGATTTCGGAGCTCTCCTGTGAAAAAGGTAAATTCGCCGTAGCAACAGACGCTATAAATACGCGGTTGTTAGTTTCATTTTCTAAAGACAAAGGATTATACAACATAAAATGCATATTTTCAACGCAACATAGACATATATATATATATATATATATATATATATATAAACGCTTTATTCTTTAATTACAAAGCATACAAAATTAATGTGTTTGTGCATTGTCTTGTAAAATATGTATGTGATTTGCTGCGTAAAATTCCTCATGATGAAACTATCGATAAATATTTTTTAAAATACGTTTTATTTGAGCTTAACCATTTCTGTGATATTTGGCTGTATTTTGGCTTATCTTAAGTTTAAATTCAGCAGGTCGATTAGGCTGATGCAGGTGCCCTCTTTTTAGATCTTTAATGCATGTTTTATTTTTTTAATTTATTTATATGATGTAAATTCAATGTGAAATGTCATCATAACAGTAATAGAATCAATATTTCGTTTTCTCAAGATATTTAACCACGTGAAAAAAAAAATTGCGTGTACTAAATATTGTGATATACACACGTATATAGAATATATTTATACAACAACATTGGCGGATAGAGTTTTTTTCAATTGGGGAAAATATAATTTTTAAATTGCTACGCAGATTTTTTCAAATTGTTTAAAATATACAGTACACTCTGACACGCATCACTGATATCATTTCATGTTAACTAAAGATAATATTATGAATCGTAAAAATTGCAAAATTCAATGAAGGGGATTGCAAGCCTGCTAACTCCCTCTGGCTGAAATAATATTTTATCAGATCTTCAAAACTTCAGAATACAGGCTTTTTCACTTCTGATACAGAAGTCATCACATGCTTTTTATCAAATACCCTGTATCAGCCCTCCCTTTATCACAACCCTTACACGCACCTCATTTGTGACATTTCTTGTGTTGTTTTTATTTGGACCACAGGCACTTGGTGTGGGGTGTTTTTATGACTGGGTGCTTGTCTGTCAATCATAACCACGAATGAAATAAAATCGAGAATTAAAGGGCAAAAATCATAAATACATGTATAATTCAATTATTGTTTAACTAAGACAAACAACCGACGGAAAGTTAAGGTATCCCAGACATTACTTCTGTCACGAAACACTCGCTCTTGTCTAGGTGCATTTCGAATTTAAGTATTCATCATAATAACAAACACTGCCATTTCGCTTTTCGTAACTTACAAAAAGAAAATTCTCAAGTTAAAAGAGCCCCTATGCTGTCGTAAGTTACAAAAATATTTTTTACATAACTTAAGTTTATGAAGTTTAGTAAAACAGACATTGGCGAATTCTTATCGTAAGTTACGTTTATGATCAAATCGTAAACTTATGAAGTTTAGTAAAACTCAGTCCTGGTCTCTGTCAATAAAAACAAAATGAAATCATTTTTCAAACCATATTTCCAATTTTGCCCAAGAAAATCATGTTTCAAATAAAAATTGGTGTTTAAAATTAGCTATTTAATTTCAAAATAGATGATCTTTGTCCTATCTGGAACTCTCAAGGGTTTCAATGATCTTGTTTCAATGATATATACAGCTTGAGATTTCTTTTTTAGAGTACGCTAGAGTCTGATAGAGTACTCAAAATTTTTTAGGAAATATATACATTATTAAGCAAACAATTTAACATTTTATTGTATTTTTATACTATTTCATATCCGATTTAGTGATTTTAGAATGATTTATGATCTTAAATTAGATAATTACATTTTTATAAGGACTTAAAAATTTCAGCCATCCGTTTGTATGGATGTTTCTAGATCCTACGACATGGACGTGGCTCTACGACAGGATCCTTTATTTATTTATTTTTCTATTTATCTATTTATTATATTTAATTTCATCATTTTTATCAAATTCATAAACCAAATCAAATAAACAGATATAGATAAAAAAAAAACAAATTTATGTGGGACAAATGCATACTTGGTTCGTGACGTAGATCCCAACTGAAGACTGGAATCTTTTCTGGTAAATATTGTATCGAAAATAATGCATTGGATATAAATGTTTGTGCTGTATATTACCAGTTTATTAACTAAATCTTAAACTCGATAATACACTGAAAATCTGTAGAGTATTCTAACATTCTCTAGAGTACTCTAGCGTACCCTAATTAGTCTGACCATATTCTGGGATTCCCTAAACACTTAGTCTTGGTTCAAATCACTGATAAATATGCCTGACACCAGGTAGGTTTTTAAAAAGACTTGTTTATTTGTGCAGAACTCAGCATATCAAATAGTAATAAAAATTATCCAGGTACATGTATCTTTAGTAAAAATTTCCTCTATGTTTTTGCCCAAAAAAATACATACAAATATTTCGCACAAAATATAGAGAATTGCATGTAAATTTTCATACATAAAATATAAAAGATTTATACAAGAATGTACACATACTTAAGTGATTTTATATGTCAATATACAAAATAAACAAATTCTGTCCAGTAACTTGTACATATCATGTGCAAAGATTTTACACATACATATTACACAACTAAAATCAATAACACATTGTAGTGTTTATTTACATGCATCACAGAGTTTAAGGGTTAAAGGTCAATATACAAGCTGCTGCATACACAGGCAATATAGTACCAACTATCTCTACTGTATCAATGCACCAACAGCTAGATAACAAAATCTATCTCTTACACAGAGTTGTAAGTCTTTGCACTCACCCTCAATCTCTGTCAATGTCTCAAAAGTAGTCACAAAACACATGCTCATCTAACTGACCAAATTACTCAAAATAGGAATACTTCACACAAAAAGATAGTCCTTATAATTATAGCAATTTTTAATAAGTGTTTTCGCCTCAAATAATATTATATTTTACATTAGGACTAAAGAAATATACATAAATACAAATAACTTACAAAGAAGTAATTCTAGAATGAATTTAAATATTTTAAAAGAATATTGTAAAATCGAGATATTGACAGAGACTGAGAAAGAGTGCAAGGACCGATAACTCTGTGTTAGAGATTAGATAAACATTTAAAGAAATACACCAAACCAAGAACAGACATGGTATAGACTCAGAACAGAAGCTTAGGCAAGTAATCTGTAGCTTATAGTAAACATCATATTACAAATCACTGTCTACTTCAACTGATTTGACTGGAGAAATGGATTTCAATAATCTGACAAATATTTAAATACGCTATCCCCTAAATAAAGAAATTTTCTCATTCATCATAAGATCATGTGAACATAATTTTGAAGAAATATCAATATTACATTTGAAATTACATAAAAATCTCTATCTTATCATTTATTCATTTGTCAGACACAAAACCTACAAATTGGTTTTTTTCATTATTTTTGTTTCACTTGATTATTTAAACTGTAACTAACAAGCAGAAATTTTGTCATACTTCAAAATTCATTTTTATAATTTCTTTTCTCTCGGTCATGAAATAGTTTCCACAGCAAAATAAAAATCTATTTAAATAAACAAAAACAAAATACTTGACAGGAAAAAAAAAACAACCACAGAAATATCTCAGAAAAAAATTTGTTAGAATGGCAAAGAAAATATATGCAGACATACATGTATTTTTAAAAATGCAGACATATTTTAAATATTTTTTGTAAGCATTTAATGGGAAACATTATTATGGCATAAAAGTTGAGAAAACTATAGTGTGATGATTCGACTGTTTTAAAAGCCAGTGTCTAATATTTCAAACATTTTTGCTGTTGCCTTGACAACAATTAACACATGTCTGTGTCTTATTTTAGTGCAATCCTTTGAGAGTAACTTGAATTGATACCTGTGTATGGTGACCACTCACAGAGGTCAATAAAGGTGTGCCATCTCTATGTGAAAGTGGAATCCAAATTTCATCAATTCCCCTGGTTAAAATATAAAGGTATAAAAGGATAAAACAAAGGTAAATATATTTATACCTGAACATGACATCCTGATACAGACGAGAGAAAAGGACTATCATCCTGTCCGCGGAGAGGAATGCATATGTTATCCAAACCCCTAAAAGTAAGAGAATTAACATAAACAACATATTTACGTAAACTGATTCAAAATGACTGATGAAAAGTTATTACTGTATAAAACAACCTTTTTACATTTTATAACATTTTACCTATAGCATATATAGCGACATCATCTTAAGACCTGAAAAACAAGTTTCATTCATATCTGGCATCTGTAACTCAAGTTATCATCTGGGAACCAAAATATAGCTGTCTATTTTAAGCATCAGTGACCTTCATACTTAATCAATTGACCCCAAACACAACTAAAGCACATAGCACATTTTAAGTCTCAAAACCAAACAGATATTCTTTGCCAAAGTGGCTCCAGCCCAAAATATTGGTAAAGTCCTAAACCAACAGTTATTCCCTGGCCATATATTATTACTGGGCATTACATCTCTTGTAATCTTTAATTTTTCTATCATTCAAAGCCATATTGCATTCCAATGACCCTGGAGTTTGTGTTGAAGAATCTGAAAGTGTTAAACAAACATATCACACTGATACAATTGAAGGAAAAACAGATGAAAAAAACCCATTCATATACAAGTCATCAAGCTTTTCCAACATTTCTTTCAATTTTAAGCCCCCTTCATATAACTTTACAAACACCATGCTCATCTATATCTAGTGAGGGTATAGGGATGTTGAAAATGTGTACTGTCAACAAATAAAAGGCAATGTAACCTGTGAAAAAAACAACAACTGGACCCGAAAAAAACTGGTTACATTAAAATTAAGAAATCATTGGATATTTACTGTAGTTACTATAGCAACAAGAATTACTGACTTGTTTAGAACTGCCTGGCTGCATCCTTGTATAGTATTTTCCCACACAACCACTGGTTCTGTTCCCTCCGGTTTTATGCACAATTTATTTTTCTCCTCATTAACTTTGACTTGTGTGTCTTTACAGTCCTCCACATAGCCTCTTGTAAGTAAGAATAATTCTCGACATAACTGTTCAGAAAAAGAGTATCAATGAATCATAAAAGGAAGTAAATGAAGAAAGAATTGCTACCGTAATACAGTGGAATTGTGTTACCTTAAAATTCACCAGAACACCCTATTTACTTTGAGATATCCTAAATTCGAGATAACAGAAATTTTCAATTCTCATATTTCTATTCTTATAAAACAATGAATAGACCTACTCAAGCTTCTACTTTATTTAAATTGGATTTAAGCAATTATTAGTTACCCTTCATTAATTTCGAGATAACAAGGGACATTTCTATAATATTTGGATACTTAGAACCTGAAATATACTGCAAGACAAGTGACATTTTGAGATAAGAACTTTGAGATATCCAGAAAAAAAGTAGCATAAATATAAAGTAAAAATAATAGGGACCGACTGTTAAACTTTGACATAACCTGAATTTCGACCCATCTGATTTCTACATAATGAGATTTCACTGCATTTCAATATATTGTCCTCCTATAAATTATCATACCAAATTTGGTCAATATTTCAGGAAAGAAACTTTAATTAGTTGAAAGATTGCTGCAAACAGACAAATGAACAGACCAAAAACAAGATGTCCACCTCATCTTCGATCTTGGACCAAAAATGTATTCCTAAGAGTGACAGTGAAGATTGTTTAAAATAAGATTTATATCAAGCAAAGAAATCACCTGGAGCACCTGAAGTATACATGTAGAACAATTATAGCCAAAAACCATACATAGATAATCTATGAAGGTAGGCCTATCCTTTATACAGATTGGCTCAGCATATAGATAATCTGTGAATGTATCCTTTATACAGATTGGCTCAGCATATAGATAATCTGTGAATGTATCCTTTATACAGATTGGCTCAGCATATAGATAATCTGTGAATGTATCCTTCATACAGATTGGCTCAGCATATAGATAATCTGTGAATGTATCCTTTATACAGATTGGCTCAGCATATAGATAATCTGTGAATGTATCCTTTATACAGATTGGCTCAGCATATAGATAATCTGTGAATGTATCCTTTATACAGATTGGCTCAGCATATAGATAATCTGTGAATGTATCCTTTATACAGATTGGCTCAGCATATAGATAATCTGTGAATGTATCCTTTACACAAACCATATAGATAATCTGTGAATGTATCCTTTATACAGATTGGCTCAGCATATAGATAATCTGTGAATGTATCCTTTATACAGATTGGCTCCGTATACATGTATTATTTCTGATAACTTTATAGAGGCCTCCAAAGCTGAGTAGTAAGAGCATCATATTTTGTACCATGAAGTCTCTCACTTACTGTCAGCGCAAGTTTGAATCCCACTGGAACCGTAGCTGATTTTTGTGAGAAAGTTTGCCAGTTTACTTGCAGAAGGCCAGCGATCTCTTCCAGGGTACATAGTAACCATGTTCTCTTAAAAACTGGCCGCCACCATATAAATGAAAAATTGTTGAGTGACGTAAAACACCATTTAAAATACAATGTACTGATAATTTGGTAAAAATAGAAAGCCATGATTATTACCACATGCCTCAAAAATTCAATTTAAATTTTGAATTTTCAATGGTGTTTTGTGCCACACTCAACAATATTTCAATTTTGATTTCGTCCAGTTTTTAGTGGTAGAGAAGGGAACTCAGTTACAATTAATGAACCCAGAAAGAGACCACAGGCCTTCTACAAGTAAACTGGCAAACTTTCTTAGAAAAAATCTGTTTAGGTAACCTACACTGACTGTCATCAGAAGAGACTTCATGGTACAAAGAGTGATGCTCTAACCACTTGGCCAAGAGGCCCCCACAAATATTCATATATCCATATTACATTGCTTTCACAATTTTTATTTTTATTTCACATAGTGTTTTATGCCACACTCAACAATTTACATGTATAAGTTATATGGTGGCGACCAGTTTTTAATGGTGGAGGAAAGAACTCGGTTACAATGTACTCGGCAAGACAACACCAGTCTTCCACAACAACACCAGTCTTCCACAAGTAAACAGGACAATATTTCTTACCTTCATTTTAATACATGACACATCTATGCCAGTTTCGTTGGTGATTATAACTTTCAGTTTTGCTACATCTCCTGCCTGCCATACTTGTTTTGTCAACCTACAAAGATAAAAAATAAACTAGATGTTTTGGGGTTTTTTTGTAACAAAAACATGTTTCAGCTTTCCCTTTACCATTCTGTGAACTTGACCTAGAACAATATATCCTAAGGTCAAGGTCATGATGCATCTTAGGTCATGAGCAATATCATATTAAAGTTTTAATGCATCAAACAAGGGGTTGGATAGTTATAGCCCAGATAAGAGTTTTGTCCATGGCTCAGCACTGTGACCTTGACCTTGAATATATGACTCAGGGTCAAGAGACATGGATGGAGGCATAATCAGAAAGTTGTATGTGCTATTTGCAAACAGGAGATTGATTACAAATATACAGGAAATATAAATTCTATTTTTGTTCTTTATTTATCTACATACTATATACGTATAAATCACTGACTATGAAACATGACAAAATGTCCCCATCCAATGACTGGATTCCCAATCCTATCAAATTAGAATGATTATAGAAGGATTGGTTTTGGAAGTTGCAATATATATATATATATATATATACAGTGAACTCTTGTTACAAGGACCAGGTTGGGATCCAGAAAATTTGCCGTTATATAAAATATGCTGTTATATCAAATTTCCTGGCTTGGCACCAAAATAAGATTGCATGAACATCCTTTGTTGTTAAACCCGTATTAAATATCAAACCTCAATTCAAAACTAGAGGCTCACAGGAGCCTGTATAGCTAAACTGTAATATACTGACCAACTTTACTTTCAATTTGCAAAGCAGTTTCAGATGTGTTTCAAATAGAATCCAATATTAAACTACGTTACCCGTTGGAAGCCTTCTTCCTGTTGACCTGTTGAACACAATTTTCACAAGGGACCAACCAAAAACTATTGTGTCTAATTTTGGTTCCGACTGGTCTGGTGGTTTCAGAGGTCGAGAAAATCTTTGAATGTGTTTCCACATTGGGTTTAATGTTAAACCTTGTTTTGTGCTGGCGGCCATGTTTTTTGGTTCATCCAAAAAATTTGAGCAAGCTTACTAAAGGACCTTAATACATCATTCTTGTAAAGTTTCGTTCACCTTGGTTCAGTAGTTTTAGAGGAGATGATTAAATTATGTTTTTCCCATAGGGTCCATTGTTAAACTATGATATGTCATGCTCTGGCAGCCATGATTTTGGCAGATAAGAAAAATTTGAGTAATCTTAATAAAGGACCTTCCATATATCATTCCTGCAAAGTTTGGTTCAACTTGCTTCAGCAGTTTCAGAGAAGATGATCAAAATATTTTTCCCCACAGGTCCAACGTTGAAATATGTCCTGTGCTGGTGGCCATGTTTTTTGGCAGATTGGGAAAAGCTGGGCAATTTTAGTGAAGAACATTCCATACTTCATTCCTATAAAGTTTGATTCAATATGCTTCAGTAGTTTCAGAGGACATAATCAAAATATTTTTTCTCATAAACTATGTCCTGTGCTGGCAGCCATTTTTTTTTGGACAGATCGGGATAGATTTGGGCAACCTCAGTAAAGGACCTTCCATACATCGTTCCTGTAAAGTTTGGTTTTACTGATCATATTTGCAATTTATACTTTAAATTTATAAAGCTAGCTACTATAGATTTGGAGATAATAGCTAAACACTATGAAAATCACTATAAATTGACATTTATGGGGCCATAACTAAAAATCAGTACATTTGATTCGTCCGAAATTTCAACGCCCGTAGATCTTGTCCTGCTGATCATATCTGACCAGTTATTTTGATGCGTTTTTTATCATTTTTGAAAAAATGACGAAAAAATCTGAAAATCATTAAAAATCAACATTTCATGGGCAATAACTCCAAATTGAGTCATCACTCATCGGAAAATTTCAGGGTAGATAGATCTTGTCCTGCTGATCATTTCTGGCTAATTAGTTTTTACGTGTTTTGTTTATTTTTATTTGCCAAAAACAACAGTTTTACCCTTATGTTCCATCTATAGCTATGGCAGCTATGTTTGATGGTAAACAAGTAAACCAGATTCAAAATATGACAACAACAAATAAAATGTTTTATTTTTATTTCAATGCTATACATTACGGCAACAATTTCTCATTTTTGATGTTTTGTCATTATAACAAGATTAAGTCAATTTTCCAGGTAAATTTCATGTTGTTGCCAAAAATCAACATGGTTGTAAATTCATTCTCACAAAATTTTTGCCTTAACTAAAAAATGCTGTTATATCAAGTGCTGTTATAACAAGAGTTGACTGTGTATATATATACATATATATATACATACATACATACATATATATATATATATATATATATATATATATATATATATATATATACAAACAGTAATCAGAATTATTTACTATTGCAAGAATTATATCTATCTATATATATATATATATATATTATATATAATTATATCTATCTATATATATATATATATATATATATATATATATATATATCAGTAATTAGAATAACTTATTTTGCATTAATAATTTAAAACTGTAATCAGAATTACTTACTTTGCAGTAATAAAGAGCTTTTTCTTGAAGAAAAGCATATGTGGAATTTCAAGCTTGGTATTAACTGCTAGTGGTGGATCATTTGGGAGTACTCCACTTGGTGGTGGATGATGCACCACTAATACCTGTGTAGTCTAAAATAGATAAAACATATCCTAATATCTTATCTAGATGTAACAAGATTTGCACAACAAATTTCTAGTTATGAAGAGTCCAAATCCAAGACAAAAATCCCTTTTGTTAATGTAGACACAAGTCACTTCTGATTATAAACAATCAGCAAATGGAAGACGATTTATTGGAATATACAAAATGTATTTCATCAGATTTATGCTTTGGACCTGCACCAGTATCATCTAAAAGGGGGCTGTCAGTATCCTCAACTGAAAGGGATCAGTCTATATCATCAAGCGGAAAGACTCTTATTAAGAGAATGATCTTTTTACTAATTTATTGTCTGAATCACACAACATGGTGGGGTGGAGTAACCTTTTAATTATCATACTGTCGATTCTACTCACTATTTGGTTATAACGACAGGATTCACACGAACTACATTTTATTACCAACTGGATAACTATGTATAATAACAAGTTGGAATGATTAATCTTAATTAATTTAAATGTACAGTGAAACTTGGATATAATAACCTCCTTAGCGATACAGGAAAACTGGTCTTTATATACAGCCAGGTCGATATGTACACAAATGGTACTATTGGGTACAGCAAAAAATGGTCTTTGTGACCAGGTGGTCTTTACAAGCAGGTGGTCTCTAAAGCAGGTTTTACTGTATTACCTAAATGTAAACTCGTCCAGGTTAAGAAAGGGTTCACAAGACTTCTTGTAACTACCAGGTTATAAGGATATAGATAGTTTTATACATACATAATATGATGCCATCAAGTGCGAAACCAATCAGAGTCAATGAAGTACAACATTGATAAGTTTTGACTGCTAATATTGCACGCCAACACTTGACCAGCAATTGTGATTAATGCAGGTAGGTGAAAAGTATTCAATTAAATCAGGTGCACTGAGATTTTGTTTGTAGCTGTACACTTTGTGTCGGAAACATAAACCAACATAGAATGAAACCCGCTTTGAATGAAATCATTCTATCAGTCTCCAGGAATTTGCAATACTTGGTTCGTACTGTATACATATATAGTAGCCCTCAGGTACACAGAGAAATGAAAATCTTAATTGTGAGTAATACCCTGTTTGGACTGTATACATGTATAGTAGTCCATAAGTACAGTGAGAAATAATAAGTACAGTGAGAAATAATAAGTACAGTGAGAAATAATAAGTACAGTGAGAAATAAGAATGTATCAAATCTATAGTGCGAGCAATTGCTGTATCACAGCTATATTAACTTGATATTATCAATAGTTAAGACCTTTGATATTAATTAAAACTTATAATTTTTAACATACATATATACTATCAGCATCAATGAGCTCTGCTTTTAGCCAATACACAACCTTGGCTTCCCACTTGACATCATCACAGCTTTCAGCTGAGAATGACCCTGTATAGAAGAAAATTAAGTCTGAGAACTTAACAAATTACATGTATGAGAAGTTCAAAACAACAGCTGAACAATACAGATTGTCACACCATCAGAAAAACAGTGTACTGATTTAAGTATGTTTAGAGGTTAGTATCTCAATTACTAACTGTAGCTTGAATATCGTAAATATGGGTAAGATTTACATATGACAATCAGGTACACATTTTTTTTTTTAAATTCTAAAACAATTTTGTAATCTACTTTTTATCTAGTCTTGAGGAAGTAATCAAAGTGTCAATACAGTCATCAGGAAGTAATCAATGTTTCAATATAGTCTTAAGAAAGTAACCAATATGAAAATACAGTCTTAAGGAAGTAGTCAATGTTTCAATACAGTCTTAAGGAAGTAATCAATATGAAAACACAGTCTTAAGGAAGTAATTAATATGACTGTCTTAATGAAATAATTGATATGAATACACAGTCTTCAGGTAAGCAATATGACTGTACAGTCTTAAGGAAGTAATCAATATGACAATACAGTCTTTAGGAAGTAATCAATATGACGATGTAGTCCTAAGAAAGTAATCAATGTTTCAATACAAATTTCAGGAAGTAATCAATATGACAAAACATTCCTCATGAAGTAATTAATGTTTCAATACAGTATTAAGGAAGTAATCAATATGACAATACAGTCTTAAGGAAGTAATCAATATGACATTACAGTCTTAAGGAAGTAATCAATATGACAATACAGTCTTAAGGAAGTAATCAATATGACATTACAGTCTTAAGGAAGTAATCAATATGACAATACAGTCTTAAGGAAGTAATCAATATGACAATACAGTCTTAAGGAAGTAATCAATATGACAATACAGTCTTAAGGAAGTAATCAATATGACATTACAGTCTTAAGGAAGTTTCAATATGACAATAAGTTTAAGGAAGTAATCAATATGTATACAGTCTTAAGGAAGTAAAATATGACAATACAGTCTTAAGGAATTCCAATATGACAATACAGTCTTGAAGTAATCAATATGACAATACAGTCTTAAGGAAGTAATCAATATGACATTACAGTCTTAAGGAAGTAATCAATATGACAATACAGTCTTAAGGAAGTAATCAATATGACAATACAGTCTTAAGGAAGTAATCAATATGACAATACAGTCTTAAGGAAGTAATCAATATGACAATACAAGGAAGTATCAATATCAATACATATGTAATCAAATGACACAGTCTTAAGGAAGTAATCAATATGACAATACACAAGTAATCAATATGACAATACAGTCTTAAGGAAGTAATCAATATGACAATAAGTCATCAATATGACAGTTCTTAACAGTAATCAATATGACAATAAGGAAGTAATCAATATGACATTTCGGTCTTATTGGAAGTAATCAATATGACATACAGTCTTAAGGATAGTAATCAATATGACATTACAGTCTTAAGGGTGACAATACAGTCAGAGTAAAATATGACAATACAGTCTTTAGGAAGTAATCAAATGATGGTCCTAAGAAAAATCAATGTTTCAATACAAAATTTCAGGAAAGTAATCAATATGACAAAACATTCCTCATGAAGTAATTAATGTTTCAATACAAT
Organism: Atrina japonica; assembly: GCA_030159075.1. Classification (NCBI taxonomy): domain Eukaryota; kingdom Metazoa; phylum Mollusca; class Bivalvia; order Pterioida; family Pinnidae; genus Atrina; species Atrina japonica. Next base: position 168,367 of record BROG01000728.1, on the reverse strand, counting down.
CTTATGGAAGTAATCAATGTGACAATACAGTCTTAAGGAAGTAATTAATATGACAATACAGTCTTAAGGAAGTAATCAATATGACATTACAGTCTTAAGGAAGTAATCAATATGACATTACAGTCTTAAGGAAGTAATCAATATGACAATATTGACAACTTACCTGGTATGTCAGATAAAAGTGTCACTTTAAATGGGAAACAGTAACTCCCCAAGCCTATAGAAGGTCCTGTAAAGAGACCAAGATAGTAAATATAGATATGAAAATGTGTCCAAAATTAAACACAAACTATGAAATATATACAGTTGAACGACTAAAAACTGGATCTCACTGGGATTTTTTTTTGTTTGTTTTTGGAGGGTTTGGTTCTCAGAAGTTGACCATAAATCTTTAATTGCCATCAGTTAATTGCCAAGTTCCAATAAATTCCAAACACAGACTTGCACTGTTATTATATTTACTTGTTCTCCTATTCCATATTTTAGTTACATTTTTCAATATTTGCACTAACTTTATCACTAGTATTCCATTATTTACAACTTATTTGAAAATGTACGTGTATATGGAAATTGACTGGTAAAACTTCTAGACTCAGTTAGCAGTGTAAAAAAAGATGTATTTTTGTCATGATATTGGTCTGGTACTGAGAATATAGAAGGATCAGTATTTAGAAATTATTTTGTACTTGAAAATACAAGAAAACAATCCCAATCTTTTTTTTAACATGATAGGTACTGGGAAGTGATAGGGTTTTGAAAGGATCGACTTTTGGAAGTTGCACGGTACATGAAAATACAAATGTATAACACCAGAACATTTTGTTGTTTGATGAGAAGTTAAAATTGCAGAAAACCTCAAACATACACACAAGGAATAGAGGTCTAGGTTTATGTCTGAAAAAAATAATATGTAATGTTTCATTAATTTTATATCAAAGAAATGAATGCTGTATACATGGTGGTAAAATTGTCCAAGGATGCCTCTAACCAAATGAAATTTTATACTCTCCTTAACAAATGAAAAATGATGACATCTGTTTGTAATTAGATATTCTCCATGTATATACATGTACTCAATATCACTGGTGTACAGTGTAACATCTTTAGTCTATATAATGCTTTAAGTCTCTCTCTCTCTCTCTCTCTCTCTCTCTCTCTCTCATGCACCGTTGGTTATAGATTATGTGTCAATTATATAAAGAACTTTGTCACTCTTAAAAAACCGTATGGAAACATATCATAAATTAAATTTAATGTATAAGTCGTCTTACTATATGAAAAAATAAGTTAAAATGCAGTATTTATGTATGTAAATTATATTTTAAAATCCAGTATTTATATATGTAAATTGTATCTTACAAATTTATCAATTTGCTAAAAAAATCACATTTTCCGGTTACATGTGATATACAGAGGTGTGTTTTGCCAAATGCCTACAAGACTAAAAATGCAATATTTATATATGTAAATTGTATTTTATAAAATTATCAATTTACTAAAAAAATCACATTTTCTGGTTATGTGTGATTTTACAAAATGTTTTGCCAATTGCCTTGCTAACACTAACCCATTCATCAACCAATTGCATTCCGTGTCTGAACACATGTGCTCTACAAACATAAAAAATTACTCTTCAGCCAGTGTGTTTTTACTGCCAGGAACTTTTAATCGCCAATACAATATGTGTGTGTGTTCATGTGTTCTAAAAATCCAATGGATGAAAATATATGAAATAAAATATTAATTTCTAAGTTTATGTAAATTTTAATGTTTATCCATTTAAAACAAGGTTATTAACTGCATGTTGATACATTTTTTATCAATCCAAGTGTTTATATGCCTATATTTTTCGAATTTGTTGCTCTAATATGAGGCAAACCTTAAACTTTGTTTTTAAAATTTTTAGCGCCAGTTTCTTTTCGACAGAATTTACAAAACAAACCAAGAATTGTAAATTTTGTTGTAAGTTAAAATCTAGAGTCCAACACGTGTTGATCGTCAGACAAAACACCTAATCAGTTTTTTAGGGTTGTACTAAATACCGCAAGGACATCAAAGTAGGACACCGCAAAGTACCGCAAGGACAAAAAATTAATACAACAAGGACATAAAATATAAGAAATAAACAATATGGGTTCATCACTTGGCCGTTTCTATTTATAAATCAGAATTAAATTTTTCGTCATAAATCGAAACTATTGAAATTAATGCTACCGCAAGGACTGAAATGATTACCCAAGGACTTGAATATTAAAAGGATCGCATCATATAGGGACTTTGAATATACCATTCAGGACATAAAATATAAGAAAAATATGGTATATGGGTTAAACTTGGCTAGTTTATAACACATTCGGAAGAGTAAATTTTTTCGTCAATATCTTTATTGAAACTATTGAAATTAAAACTACGCACAGGCTGATGATTTCCGCGGCACTTGAATATTCACCACGAGGGACTCGCATATATAGGATAGCATATATACCACTGGGACATAAAATATAAGAAATAATTTATGGAATATGGGTTAAAAACTTGGCTAGTTTATAATTTATAAATTCAGAAGAGTCCATTTTTTTGTCAATATTTTATTGAAAACTATTGAAATTAATGCTACCGCAAGAACTGAAATGATTACCGCAAGGACTTGAAAATACGAGGACTCGCATATATTAGACTAGCATGATACCACTCTAGGACATAAAGCATAAGAAATAATATCTGAATATGGGTTAAACTTGGTGATTTATAAATTCAGAAAATCAATAACAGAAATTCAATATCTTTGTTGAAACTATTGATATTAACTACAAGGACTGAAATGATTAAAGGGACATGAATTATCACCAAAGGACTCGCATTTTACCAAAGTGACAAAATAGAACATGAAATAGAATCAAAAGAATACTCTGATCTTATTATATATTTTATTTTGATTCATCAAAGATTTTAGAATTATAAACTCACTTTCGACAATCGTTTCTCACGATTTTAATTTTACAGATCATGCCAGTTCCGACTGTGGTTAATCCCTTTGGGGATTCTGTCGCGGCCGTTTTACAGTGTTGCCCCACATAAGTTCGACCACGATAGAAATGGAATGAATTCTGTGGTCTGCTTGTCCTCCCGTCGAACACAGGTATAACTTTCGCCCCGATTTTAACACTAAAAATCGCAAATTAAAATAATCGGGGCAGAAAGTTCGGAGTCGAACACTAGCCATAACTATGTTCCAGTATTTTAACCATCGATCGTTTTTAGAGTGTTGATGCTTCTGTTGAAACGCTGAGTTCTAAAATGTCATCGTGTCTGGTTAGGAAAATTTCAGTCGAAATCATGAGAGGTCAACTTTTTATACAGTAATCTACGTGCGTTAGATGCTCTAGTTTAAATGGTTGTATAGCGCATCACAGACACTGATTTTCGATAATGTATACAAAGTGAAAACGGACACTTTTGATTTTACAGTCGGGGAAAAAAACTAAGGTATGTGGCGCTGAATGAAGATAAACTCTTGAATTTGTCTAAAAAATGGTCGCATTTGCGAGTGACATTGTAGAGCGCTGCATGTGGTAACTAATGATATTTATAAAATGAAATCAAAATAAATAATTATTTATCAATCAAAAATAACAATTTTCATCACCCATAACATATATGATATTACAATCTATGTAAAATATTTAAATTTATTTTTTATCACTTTCCACGTTTATAAAATATCGACCCCTTCTTTGAAATCCACAGACAAACAATCGTATGTAGCATACTGATCAATTAAATTTATCTCTTGAGAATCCCGGCTCCACATGACATGGAGTAATATGGAGGTGTGAAATAAACGGGTGTTTTAAAGATTTAAAATAGCATACATCACAGGCGGCCATTGTTCTTTTTTCTTATAATGTGAGACGCTGGAAAAAAAAAATAAGAGGATACTCTAGATATAAGCATACAATACCATCTGTCATTGTGACATACCAAAATCCGTTATATGACTACATTTAAATAGACAGATTTCTCATATAAAAGGTTGTCACATAATGGTTTAGAAGCGATTTTGTGATTTTACCTACGATATATATGACTCACTTTCCCGTCCACTTTTAAAAAACAACAGTATTATCGTAACAGTGTAACTCATTATGTTGCCGGAAGTGGAATGAAATTCTTAATTGTTCCGAAAGCAGGTAATATCGTTACTTTGGATGTCAATAGTGTTAACATGCCTACTAATTTTGATTGAGTTTTCAATGTTGTTCTTAGAATGATGAGTTCTATAAATTTTCATTTTTCACTCAGGGTGCTCTTTAAGTCTCTCTCTCTCTATATATCTGTATACTCACCATCACTGGTATACAAAGTAACATCTGTACAGTCTATATAATGCTTGAAGTCTCTGAATTTGTACTCTTTGTTATCTACTGTGCTGTGGTAAAAAACTGTAAAATGAAAGAAAAAAGAATTAAGTATCAATAAAATGTTTGGGAACATAACATATGATATGACAATGGTGTGTTAAGTTTTAAGTTATTTTACAACGATTGACAAACAACAAACAAGTAAAAGCAACTGATATAAATATCTCTTGTTGGCTCCAATGTTGGAGTATATGGAGTGAGTTGCTGTCGGAGGAAACTGGAATGTGGAGAAAAATAGAGTTTACCACAATAATCATACTGCATGCCAAATGAAAGACAATGGGGTCACATTGGTGAGAAGCGAGTGTGCCAACCACTGCACTACCCAGACACAAAAACAACAGTATTAACATGACATGTGAAATGTGGAATGTGTTAACATGATATGTGAGATGTGGATAGTGTTAACATTACATGTGAGTGACAAGTGTTAACATGACATGTGAGATGTGGAATATGTTAACATTACATGTCAGTGACAAGTATGTTAACATTACATGTCAGTGACAAGTGTGTTAACATGACATGTGAGATGTGGAATATGTTAACATTGCATGTCCAACTGGGTGTCAAATTTGAAAGTGAGAATGTGGAATGTGTCAATATGACATGTGAGATGTGGAATATGTTAACATGACATGTGAGTGACAAGTGTGTTAACAAGACATGTGATGTGGAAATAACATGATATGTGACTGACAAGATTGTTAACATGTGAGAAAACAAGTGCTAACATTACATTTGAAAAAGACAAAGATCCAACTGGGATCACATTGGTGAGAAGCGAATGTGTGATCACTGTGGAATGTGATAACATTAACAGTGTTAACATGACATGTGAAATATGGAATGTGTTAACATGTGATATGTGGAATGTGTTAACATTACATGTAAATGGCAGGTGTGTTAATATGAAATGTGAGATGTGAAATGTGTTAACATTACATGTGAGTGACAAGTGTGTCAACAAGACATGTGAGATGTGGAATGTGTTAACATGACATGTGACTGACAAGATTGTTAACATGTGAGAAAACACGTGCTAACATTGCATTTGAAATAACAAGTTTGTTTGTTAACCATAGATTTTATACAATTATTGATTTTGGTTCTGGGTGACATAAGGATTTATCAGTCCAATGAAGCATGATATTTACCTAGGCCAAGCTAAGTTTTATATCACGTTTCTTTGGGCTGACAAATCCTTATGTCACCCAAAACTAAAGTCAATAATTGTTTATTATATAATTATTTCAAAATCCAAAACAAAAAACAATCTTGATTAACATTTAATGTTTAACTATTGCACAGAATGATTTTCAAAATATTTAGGCTGTTCTCTTTCATGAATGATGAAGAGCGATGGTTAAATGAGAGACAGTTTTTCCTTGGTTTATGCATTAGTTTCATCCAGTCATATACGCTTACACAATTAGGAAAAGAACGGAAGCACGAGAGAGTGACAAAACAACCCACAGCCCTTTGGACTGTCCAATGAATGAAAGTAGCGCTACTTTGATTGATACTCAGATTTATCAATACCAATTGCCATAGTTACAACCAATCAGCAGACACAAAGTTCACAAGTCATATAATAAGAGTATTTATCACTATATTCAGTACTTGTACAGAAATTAAATGTACATTTCCAATTCTTGCAATAAGTTTTAAAGATATTTTTTACAGAAAGTTCCAAGAACAAAATTAGAGGTTCAGAAAATTTTGAAATTTAGTTCTAAAATATATTGTAAAAGAATTGGATACAAACTGTGTTCAAATCCTTCAAACTTGAGCTTTACTCCTCTTCCTGCTGTAGGGTTGGCAATGTTCAAGTAAATTACCCTAAAGAGCAAAACAAAACAATAAATTAGCTTATCAAATGCACATAGAGAGTACAGAGTTATAGGATATCCTCAACTCATCAACCCCTGAAAAACAATAGACTATTCTGTAAATCAATGACTTGGACCAGTCCAAAAGTGTTTTTAGGGATGAATGAGTTAAAATCACCATGTTTATTTCAATTTTAAAACAGCAATGAGATATAAGAGACATCATGATCTATGATCATCAAACAATCTCAGCTGTATATTTTCTAACTCACATTTTGTACTTTGATATAATGACATCCACGACAAATTGATAAAATATCCAAATTTTTATTTTGTAATCTAGGATTTCAATATGTTCTACATGTACCTTGTAGCCAGGAATAAGTCATATTACATGTATACATTTTCCATGATATATTTTACTTAATCTACATTTGTAAATACTTAGAATAGATTTTGTCTAGAAGGAAACATTCTGACATATCTTTCAAAACATGGAAAATAAAACAAAACAAGATGTGTATGTTACATCCATAAGCCCCTGAGCATGGCCAAAGTCTATACAATGAAACTTGTATATAACGACCTCCTTAGGGACACAACAAAACCAGTCTTTATAGGGAGGTGGTCTTTATATAAAGTTTGATTTGTATACAAATGGTACTATTGGGGACAACAAAAAATGGTCTTTGTGACCAGGTGGTCTTTATACACAGGTGGTCGCTAAAGCAAGTTTTACTGTATACATGTAGAACACCACTGAGGTCCCATTCTAATTATGACACTGATACCAATACATTTAATTTCCACTCAGATGTACATTAAATGTATGTATTGCTGGTTATTCCTGTTATCATTATTATTTACGGTAGGTCAGATATAGACACTGTCTTGTCTGGATGAAAAGATATTAAATGGCATTGGCTGTGTTTACCAAAAAATATTTTGATTTGTTCTACTTTTACAACTTGTTCTTCAAGTACAACAACAAATAAGAGCTACATGTATACACAGGCACACAAAATCTTATATTCCTATATATTTTGTGAAAATTATATCAGGCCCAGTGCAGTTTCCATACATGTATACAAATAGTATGGTTGAGTTAATGAATTGCCAAAAAGTGCCAAACCTGGGTTTCTCAAGCTATTTCCACAAAATATATACATGTATAGGTATTTAAGAATTTCTATGTCTGTTTATATCTCTTTTTTGTTATTGTATATATCAATCTAAGAGGTAAAAAAGGAAATATTAAAAAAAAAAACACCATAGCTAATGCCCTTTACAGGAAGATTAAAGTTATGTACAGAAACACAGAATGTCCTCTATCATGGATCTCCAGCCATATAAACAATACAAAGTACATTTATAATGAAGTTCACGTTATACAGATTATTGACCTATCAGCGAATCCCCAACCAAGCTCCTTTTGGCAAACTTTTTCATTATGACATCACAATTAAAGGACCTGTCAAACACTTGTGTGAATATGACATCACATCAAAAAGGCACATGGACAGCCATGTGTCAGACATTTGGCGATAGGTCAATTTTGGTCAATCCATTTCATTTTACTAAATTATATATATCATGTATAATACACTAAATATCTTATTAACTTAATGACTCTTAATTTAATCATGTGGATCTAGTGGAACATGACCAGAGATACCACTGTCATGACATGTGACATGTCTAATGTACATGTAAGACACTCACGATAGGATCTTTTAGGAAACCACTTTCTTAAATAATTTGTTGGTTATGACTTCTCTTGAGAAACCATATATCCAGTGCAAATCTCTAAAGACAGGTTCCTATGTATTTCTTCATGATTAATTTACATTCCACAGATATCATGATATTCAGCATACATGTACAATGGAGGGTGACTCATTTCTTTCCAAATGAACTCATTTATCATCTATCTGTAGCTTAAGAGAAAAATAAAAATACTGATAAAGAGATTGGTTATGTTTCTGAAGATATTCCTTAGCAATATACACATCACAGGTCTTATATACAGTAGAATCTGTCTTGAAAGATACTCTAGTGAAAAACCACCTGTCTTTTGAGACCACGTTCTTAAAACCACTTGGTTTTATAGTCCTTTAAATAAGTTCCTATTTTGAGAGATCACCTGTCTAGAGAGATCACATTTCAGTGGCAAATCAATGGCTGGTCTCACATGATCAAGAAAAGCTCCATTGCATTAATATCAATATGACATAGCCTACATAAAGTATAGAAGTATATATCGAATACAATGTTAACTCATTCACACCTAAAGATACATTTGGAATGGTCTAAGTCATTGACTTACAGATGATTCTATTGCTTTTCAGGGGTTGATGATGTTGTTTTCAGGAAACATTTACATGTAATATCATCAAAATATGTTTAAATACAAATGTATAAGAAATACAAAGAGGAAGAAGAGTTAGACCATGTTATACTGATTATACATTGTACATGCATTACAATATTTTATCATTTTTGGGGGGAAGATAATAAAAGGAAAACTTCCTTAATTCAAAGTGATAAATAGAAAAAAATAAATAAGATGAATATGTACAAATGTCAAAACAGCTATTATGGGAAAATTTTAATTTGTATTATATGGTTTTGAATAAGTTCCATGAATAAGATCCAAGTACACGTACATTTGTACATATAGAAAGATATCCATTTGCCTACATGTACATGTATATATAACACACATGTATGACATTTCCTTTGGGTTCCTTTTCTAGAATAATCTATGCATGGATCAGAAGGGGCGATAACACTGCATTTACAATATTGTAGTCATGCACTCAGACACTTACACAAGTGAACCATACCGGTATTGTACTGAACAGAGGCCTAGCCTCTTAGGCAGTTCTACAGAAAGAGTTGAAGAAAAGAAACTAACTGACCTTAAAGTCTTCAATCTAGAGAACAGTGTGTACTATTACAATGCAAAACAAAAGAGAAAAGCACAAAGGTGGCTGCACATACATAATTATTGTTATTAAGTTTCTCACACAGAAAAACCATGACATCAATGGTAAAGCTTTCAATGCCCCTGTTGTGTTTACAAAACTATGCCAATTACTACTGTAAATATTCTTTGCAGCCATGTAACCAAAATGATGACTAATTGACTTGAACGGACAGAGTATTAAATGTATATAGCAAAAATACTCTACAATTACATGTTTATATCATATACATGTACTTTTGCTTGAGTTAATATAAGAATTGTCTATTCAAAGTTCAATATTTACATGTACATGTAAAACAATGAAAAGGTATGTGTAGATACATGTATCTTGTTTAATAGGAGTATGAAATATTTGAAACAAAATGTATATATATACATACATACATACTGGTATATAACACCCAGAGCTATATCTTTGTACAGTTGTTGTATACAGTATCAGTTGCTGTATGCAGTATCAGTTGTTATGTTATATGACGTATCAGATTATCAGTTGTTGTATACAATATCAGTTGTTGTATGCAGTATCAGTTGTTATGTTATATGAAGTATCATGTAGTATCAGTTGTTGTATACAGTATCAGTTGTTATATTCAATATCAGTTGTTATATGTAGTATTAATTGTTGTATGCAATACCAGCTGTTGTATGCAATACCAGTTGTTGTATGTAGTATCAGTTGTTGTAAGCAGTATCAGTTGTACAATCAGTATCAGATGTTGTACAAGCAGTATCAGTTGATGTATACAGTATCTGTTGTTGTAAGCAGTATCAGTTGTTGTATGCAGTATCAGTTGTTATATGCAGTATTAGTTGTTGTAAGCAGTATTAGTTGTTGTATGCAGTAACAGTTGTTGTACAATGTATGTAATATCAATTGATGTATACAATCAGATGTTGTATACAGTATCAGTTGTTGTATGTAGTATCCGTTGTTGTATATAGTATCAGTTGTTGTATGCAGTATCAGTTGTTATATGCAGTATCAGTTGTTATATGTAGTATCAGATGTTGTATACAGTATCAGTTGTTGTATGTAGTATCAGTTGTTGTATGTAGTATCAGTTGTTGTATGCAGTATCAGTTGTTATATGCAGTATCAGTTGTTGTATGTAGTATCAGATGTTGTATACAGTATCAGTTGTTGTATACAGTATCAGTTGTTGTATGTGGTATCAGTTGTTATATGTAGTATCAGTTGTTGTATGTAGTATCCATTGTTATATGTAGTATCAGTTGTTATACATATGTATGTAGTATCAGTTGTTGTATACAGTATCAGTTGTTGTATGCAGTATCAGTTGTAGTTTGAAGTATCAGTTTAATATTATCTATCCATGTAACTCTCACTATTGTATATTAACATTAATATACCAATAGTACATGTAACTTTATCATACATATGTAAATATAGCGATTATAATATCACTGCTCAAACTTCAAATAAACATATAAAATCAACTACATGTATCATTATAACTGAAGGTTAGGCACTGAATATATACATGCATAACTGCTCAGTAGAAAAAACATATATGTGTACATGTATATAAAATCAATGTTAATAACAACATTGGCTAATGACATGTGAATAGACTGACTACTGGTATTATAACTCTACATACACATACAAATTATACAATGTACATCAGAACTAGAAATTTCACACATCTTAAACCATCTATTACAGATTACATAACCACAACGTTTCAACAACATTGGGATCTGCAAACTGAAAATAAATTACATGAAATAAATACAAAATTTATCCACAATCCACCAGTCTTCACTAGTAATAGAAAAGATGAGGTTACTTTGACCAGACTTCATATTGGTCATAGTAACCTTACACATAGATATTTATTATTTAAGAAAGAACCACCAGAATGTATACTGTGTGGGAGAAGACAAACAATTAAACATATTTTAACTGAATGTACTGATTTTAAACTTACTCCTGAAAAATATTACTCCGAGACAGATCTTAGTAGTGTTTTTAATAACGTCGCTGGCGACATCATTTTAAAAATATCTAAAAACTATCAGTTTATTTTCAAAAATTTGAGCTGTATAAATTTTTTTATTAATTTACAAACATATTATCTTTTACATTTTTTCAAAGGTTTTATAAGTAAAATTTTGTCACTGTTTTTATATAGAAAAGAAATGATTTATTTTGCATCGCCACGATATAACTGAAATATCGTTGAAAGTGGCTTTAAACACTAACAAACAAACAAACATAGAAATATAACACACTTTACAGATGATACTACACATGCTTATAATACAGTAGTAGCCTTCTTACTCCATGTTACTATAAATAAAACTGACTAAATCCAATAAAAAGGAAATAGAATATCTTTATTTCACCTCGATTAAATATAAACTTCAAATTAAATGAACTGCCTTAAATCACATGTACATTAATATATTTTAAATTTTACAAGTAATAATCTACAATGGAACCTTGAAAGACCACCCTTTCTTCTGCTGAAATCTGGTGTCTGAAGATAGATGATCTCACAAAAGAGATTTTATCTATACAGATATTTATCTGATCAGGAGTGCTTTTCATATGTAGAATATGGTATTCATGGTCTAAAAGGTGGTCTTTCACGTCAATGGCCTCTTAACCTCTGCAATGACATACCTTAGTTGTCCAGAATGTACTTGACAAGTGTAAATGTTTCATTCTAAAACAGCCTATCCAGACAAGTGTAAATTTCAAACAGTTGTCATACATGTGATGCACTTTATCAAGATTTCCAGATACAGGGTGTTGTAAATTCCTACTTGTGACTTATGAAGGATCACATACCGGTATTAGATGACTGTACTTTAAGCTCCAAATGTAAGTGGGTCCTGTCCACAATTACCTGTGGGCTGATGTTATTACAGGTATGCCTTCACTAATACATGTACATATACATATAACATATTAGTTGAGGCAAAGATGTGTACATAAAAATTCTTATTTCGCAGGTTCATTTGACAGCCCAAGAGAAACTTGTATCCTGTACATCCTGTGGTACATGTAATTTATGCAATATCATACTAAGATAGACCAAAGTGACACCGAATTAACCTGCAAGTATCCATTACATGTAAAAGATGGAATACAGTGAAACCTCACTATTAAGACCACCTAACTGACTAACTCAAAGTGATCTGATTAGTGAGGTGTTACAGTGGGACCTCACTATAAAGATCACCTAACTGACTGACTCAAAGTGGTCTGATTAGTGAGGTATTACAGTGGAACCTCAGAATTAAGACCACCTAACTGACTGAATCAAAGTGGTCTGATAAGTGTTCTGATAAGTTGTCTCTACAATAAAATTTGCACTTACATGTACAATGTACATGTAAGATATATTTATCAACAGACTTGGAATTTATGGCCTGATATATGACGTACTCTCCTAAGCGAGGTGATCTGTAGGCGAGGTTCAACTGTAAATTATATGTACAATTGCAATACTGACCAGTGCGTACATTGTACCATACATACATCCTAAGCCAGGTGATCTGTAGGCGAGGTTCAACTGTACATTATATGTACAATTGCAATACTGACCAGTGCGTACATTGTACCATACATACATCCTAAGCGAGGTGATCTGTAGGCGAGGTTCAACTGTACATTGTATGTACAATTGCAATATTGACCAGTACGTATATTGTACCATACATACATTTATAGTATAAAAATACATGTAGGCCTATACATTGTATACCAAAGACTTTAGACATGTTAAATGTACATGTAGATATATGTAAATGAAGTGCCAAACAACTCATAGGTCATCATGGTCAGGTTTTGAAATAAGTAATGTAGATCTACATGTATGATACCATAGTTAACAAGGAATAACTTAAATGCACTGAACAAAAACAAGAACACAGTAACAAAAAGGAAATGAAATTCAAGTACAAGTGTTTTCAGCAATTATTTTCACTTTAGCCACTCGATCAACAAAAATACATGTTAACACTTTGAGAAAAACTATTTTTACTTTATATACAAGTACATAATGGTGTAACAAAAGTGGAGATATCATACACTATGACTACAGATAAAATTACATATGTATCATTGTAAGGTTTGAGATTTCATAAATTTTTTAGATGTACAAAATGCACGGTTATCAAATTAAATATGAAGACCACAGAGACCAGTGAACTTTAGATAAGATACTTGTACAAGACATCTAATCATTTAGTTGTTAATTGACACTTCTGAACAGATTTTATTTTGTACAGACTGAGATTTATACATTGATATGTATATTCTATTTGGAAACAGCACAAAAACATGTACATGTACATGTACAAAATTTTCTTCACATATCAATTCATATTAACAAAATCCAAGGGAGAAAGAAAAAATAACCTTCACTAATTAATTTTTCAAACTCCACTACAGCCAACAGTGAAAAGGTACAAGTACATATATTTGTACATGTACTTGAGTGTGTACATGGCAGATTTCACGAGTGCTGGTGTTACATGTACATGGACAGAATATGTCCCACTAAAATACATGTAATTCCATCCTACATGTAGTTTATGTTACAAAAAAGCTATATGAATTAAAGAGGAAATCTGTTGCTAATGTTACATTTGTGCTAGTGTTGCTTACAAGATATAATGTTGGACAGGAATTAGTTATTTTCAATATCAATGCTTGCAAACAATGTTCCTTCAGCCATGAAATTAGCATCTTTAGAAGTTGCCATCAGCAAAGAGTACACTGCATTCTGGGTAATTGTGGGCAGATGTAGTAAAAATACAGTTAATTTCCATTGCTAGTGTTACAGGTTTTGAAGACAGAAAAATTATGTACAATGTAACATTAGCGATAAAAAAAAAATCAGGTCAACTATTTTCTGACATACTTGACTTTAAATCAAGTTTAGCAATATCAGAATTGCTACATGTAACTCATACTGCTAATGTCACAGTTGTATCCCGAAGTCCCCACACAAGCCAAACAATAAAACATGCATGCTGCTAATGTTATGCATGATAAACAGGACGGAAAATGGAAATTGTGACCTCATTGATAAAAATGTTTAAATATATATATATATATATGTATGCATATAATATAAAAAAATAAAAGAAATAAAAACATGTAAGGTACTCTTTTTAAATCGATTTTGGATAAAATCTTGAAAAAATCATTCTGTTTTACATAATACGTATTTTTCAATATCAGAACATCTGCATGAAAAAAAGACATCAGAATTGAAGGGAGGTCACTCCTTCCTGTTTTGGGCTCAGTTGTTACATAAACAGTAAACTACAGTGAAATAATCACATTTTTATTTGAATATGTATCAATAGATGTATGTATACATATAGTATTACACAAAATATCATACACTGTACTCATGCACAGCATAAAAAATAATTACGGTAATTTTAACTGGATTAATTTTAGTATTTACATCCATGTAATACCATCACCCCTGAAATCTGCCATATGTACAATGTATGTATAAAGACAAGTTAACATTTCATTCTGGAACACCAAATGACAAATTAATTATCTCAGTTTTCATTAAAAATCTAGATAATTTTTGCTATTGGGATTTACTCTGAATTGGAAAAATTCCGGTTATATCAAAGTCGAATGGTTGGTCCCCATTATTTTACTGTATATACATTTATACAGTTACAGGGGATGCTTACTCCTCCATGGCACCTTATCCCACCTCTTGGTTTCCAGAGGTCCGTGTTTGTCCATTTTTACTGGATTTGTATCTATGTCCTGGACATTCTATTGATTTATACTTTGGTATCTGAAATTTTTTATATTACTACATGTACATGCACATGTACTTTTATTCTAGATATCTCAAAGTTTTTATCTCAAAATTTAACTTTATCTTGAAGTATTTTTTTGTCAGAAATATCCAAATATTATAGGACTGTCACTTGCTACCTTGAAATTTCCTCACTGCAATTTTGTAAATGTCAAAAATCATTGTATAAAATTACTTATTTACCTAAAAAACACAGGATGATCAACTCCGGTTAATGAAAACCAATTTGAGTAAAACAGTACCCTAAGTACATTTGTTACAATGTACATTGTAATTTGTAACAAGACCACCTGCCTTCCACAAGTTAACTACAAACTTTCTCACAAAAGTACATGTAAGCTTAGGTTCTAGCGGGGCTCAAACCTGCGCTGACCACAAGTGAGAGACTTGATGGTTCAAAGTATGATGCTGTAATTACTCAGCCACAGAGTCTCCTTCAAAGAATTTAACCCTTTCACCCCTTAGTACATGTACATGTATCTAAATGGTATGCTGTTTTCTATTGTTTAGACCAGTCTATAATGGTCTGTAGGGCTGAAAGGGTTAATGAAACTGTCACAAAACTCCAAAGCATTATCCATATACAACTGGCAGCCAATCAGATTACCTGTATACTTTAATTTGCATATAAAACACATTAATGGACACAAAGGTTGATATGTTACATGTACATGTATATCCCTGGTTGACTTAACAACAGCCTAAACCAAATAACCTCAATCTGAAACTGAAAATTATTGTCCTTGTTTTTTATGTACATGTATTTTCTTGAATTTCATTGACTTTGGGACTCCCAAATTTAACTAAGGACTCTGGAATTTTGTTCTTGTGGGTTCCCGGGACTCACTAAAATAAAACCCTAAGGAAAACCATGCATATAGCAACAATTACCAATTCTACTAGGCTTGAACTAAGTCAGTGATAAGATATCAACTTGCTATTAGTATTAAGGAGATTACATCTACACATTAAAGTTAGTTTAATATCGATACCATGCACTCAATATTCCAATGATACAAATTCTCTCATGACAGTATTTTGATTGGCAAAGTTTCTCCCAAATACTAGACATCAATTAAAAGTGTCTGACATTATTTTGCAAGAAAAGTTTGAATTTTTGTGATTTTTGAAAGACTCCAGAATGCCTTATACATATATAATTATATATACATTATACAAGTATGTAGTTTACATTAAGACTTCAGTTTGAGGAGACACAGGCAGAAAACAATTTCGAAATTCAACAAGGATTTATCAAAATAGGATTTCACAATTACAACCCTAAACATTTTCCTTCAAATCAATCAGTACTAGGCAGTCAACTCGTCAAACAGAGATATCAACATCAGGAAAGTATGAAAGCAGAGTCATTTTCTATGAATGACATAATAATGATAGACACTATAGGATTTTTTAACATCATTTGAAATAATCATTTTTGTGTTTGTAGGATAAGACCATGGGAAAAATGTTTAACATAATTTTTTTCCATTTTGTATTAGTTTTTCTATATTAAGCAAGTGAAGTGAGCTCTTTATGGCTAGGAGGTAAAAAAATGAGCTGTAGGCAACATACATACAATCCACAAACCTTCATCAAATTTTTAGAGTCAAATTTTAAATCATCAAACTGATGCGTTACTAGTAACTCTTGACAAAAACTTATTCAAATCAAACGTTAAGGAGACTTTTTCTGGTCAAAGTTTTGCAGAATGTGCTGATGTTCTAAATATTTGACATCACAATTAAACTCCGACATCATTCTGTGGAACAAGTATTACTCTAGCTTGCAAGTCTAGACAGACTCCCGATGAATGCTACTTCTCACATTTGTAAAACAAGGAGCTGCACTCACATTTAAGTCAGTGCCTTAATTCATATTATTTAACTGATTTACATGTGAACTTAAAATAATCATTAATGTTGGTAAAAATTGTACATTCATTTGAATTAAATTATCTTAAAAACTGGACATAGTGGTTTAAATTTGTATTAGAAGGCAGAACGAGTATTACACATAAGTTAATTGATCATAACTTAACAACAAAAACTTTGGACAACACAGTATAAAATCTTTGTGGTAAATTATTAGTTGAAATTTGCTATTTGCCCTGTTCACATATGATTATCATTGAGACAAAGTGGTACAAGTACCTGCTTCATCAGTAACAAAATATCAACATATATTCCTGGCATGTACTGTACATATATAGACGACATTTAATATTAATGCTTAGTTAATATAAGCTCATTTCTTTCTTATGGATGTTTCTTCCTTCGAAGTTCAAGCACAATTTCCACAAGTATAACTACATGTAACATGAGTATCTTATCAAGGAAGGGTCAGTCTTAAATACGCCTGCACACACAACTAGAATATATCAACTTTTATTTGAATTAACCACCAATTATGTTGCAGGCGCATACTTTTCTCTGGAGGCGTGTGCAGGCGTATTTAAGACTAACCGTCAAGGAAAGGCCAAAGGGTTGCATGCATTTGAAAAAAGCAAGTAGATCTACATGTGAAACACTAAGTAAAAGCCACGTGATTACCCGTAAACATCATCCCCTGGGAAATATTCGCCTTTGTTGGTTCTAAGAATTATTTCGTTCATCGCAGTAACTTATACATGATCAACAGGTAAACGTTCTGCATCTTATGTCATTCGGAATATCCTTTGGTGATTATTCTTAGTCATCAAAATGCTTTGGTACGGTTTTTCTTTTCTTTTTTTTTCTTTTTTTGTCGATAGTCAGCAATGCCGATCCCGATTACAATCTGGAAAGTGATGCCGATTACAAAAACAGTTTAGAATCAAACTATCATGATGGAACAGATATATAGAGATATTTTATATGGTACTGTGGTTAATTTTAGTTAAGCTCAGCAATCAATATGTATTGCAGCATATAGTTATAGGAAGTGATATGATCGGGTTCGTTATGCTATACAGATCAACGCATCCGTTTACAAACATTTCGAAGATAGAGACACTATCGAGGAAACGGTGGTGTGCAACTAGTTAAATTAAAAAGTTGTTGAAGAAAATTAAGAAAAAATCAAAATGCAGGAAATTGTCGCTCCCGTCGATCATATTATATTTGACATAGAGATTGCCCTTGGTCATCAGCTTGGGTCGCAACCATTGCCGTTCCCTGGAATGGATAGTAAGTACTAGTAGAGCGACAGCACGATTTACCCCTTAACAAAAAGGCAAAAAACAAAATAACGAAAAAAAACAACAAAAAAACACACACACACACACACCTAAAGACCAAAACAATTCAGTCAGAATAAATTCCAAAATATGAACTAAGGCAATACCTTGAAATTCAGCGCAGCTCCTTGTTAAAGTTGTTTTACACATGCAGGAAAAAGCATGAGTCGGGAATCTATCCAACCTTGGTTGGACAAAAGCTTTCCCGCAAATGATGTAACACTAAACAGTTGAATTATGATGTCCAATATTTAGAACATAATTTGTAGTTCCAGTGTTGCCATGAACTTAATCTACATATTGTTTGCAGATACAGTAGTTAAGTACCTCGTCAAACTTTGTTTTTCCATTTCTGTTCATGGAGAAAGTAAATGAGACTTTAGTATAGTATTGCATTTTGGCAATTTCTAATCAATAAGTTCACTTAACGAACCGCCTTTGGCCATTTGAGCTGCACTCTGTATTATGAATTAAGGTATTAATGCATTGAATGCAAACACAGCTTCTTGTTTTACAAATGTGTGAAATGGCATTCATCAGAAACTAGCCTATACAGTCTCGCAACACAACAGCATTATCTGTCCCACAAAATGACATTACAGTTTAATAGTATGTCAAATATTTAGAACATATGCATATCTAGCTAAACTTTTGACCAGAAAAAGTCTCCTACATGTTTGATTTGTATACTTTCATGATAGGGATAACTGAAGATTGCTGTAGTTTCAATGTTTTGCTGTAGTTCCAGTGTTTTGTTATTGCCACACTCTCATTCCCAATGTGAGCACTTTTAGTGGTCAGGGTACACGGATGTAGTAGGAGAAATGTCAGCTTCTCAACATATATAATATATATTATTATGAACTGAATCAATGTTTTAAAATAAATACAGCTCCTGTTTTAAACATGTTGGAAAAGTATTCTTTCAGAGACTCTCCGATCTCACAAGGGCATCACCTTTCCCGCAAAATGATGTCAAAGTTTAGTAGTGATGTAAAATATTTAGAACACTAGTACTTCCAGAAAATATGTCTCCAAAACATTTGATTTGAATACATTTATGATAAGGATTACTGGTTAAGCATCAGGTTGAAGTTGCTGTTGTTCCAACTTTTTGTTAATAACGGGTGCAAATTCCTGATGTAAGCAGATATTTTACTATTGATAGTATGGGTACCTGGATATACATGTAGTTGAAAAAATGTTACCTTCTCTAAATATATAAAGGCTTTGCTCTCTATAATACATACAGTAGGGCCAGTGATTTTCCGCGATCACAGAATCGCAGAATTGGCAATCTGAAATGGAATTTGCATTTTTGAAAAATCTTTAAAAATTCCAACATGAGGTAGAATTTATTAAATTGTGAACAAGTGTGCTTTTTCCTTGTGTTATAAACTTCATTTACTTTCTTTATTTACAATATTTCATCACATAATTTTACATCAATTACCATTTTATCCCTTAGATCTATTTGCCAAATACACTGTAATCTGACATTTACATCTAAAGGCAGTCATTTCCATTGTCGTAACATCAGTACTGACTGACAGCCGTATTCTTTTAAAACAAAAATAGCTTTAATTTGATGTATGACATTAGGTTTTCATAATGTTTAGTTCAATTTTTAAATATATTTACCAATTTTCATAATTTATCATTGTAAATTTCACAGTTTACAATCCATCCTAACTTTTTACAACATACTGCTCGATTGACAGTCGGTTTTTGTTACCAACACAAACACGTATTCACACCTTGACATTTTTGACAGCCAGCTATGATGGCAAATGACACACATATGTAAAAAGAGGAGACTTCCTCTCCCATTTAAAAAAAATGATCACATCAGCTCAGGGTTGATAAGTTTCCATGGGATTTTTATGGCGATGATTAATTTTGCAAAGTCTGTCAGCATAGTATAGATTATGCTAGTGTTGATACACTAAATTAAAACACTATAAAAATAAAATACATGTACTTGTATGATTATAGATCTACTTTAAAAGTTTATTTAAATTAAAAGCACCAAACAGAACATCACATTCACAGACTTGTTTTAAGTCAGGTGATAAATTTAAGCAAAAATTAGTAATTAGAAATTACAATTTGCAACAAAACTTTCTACCTACATGTATGTGAGTATAGGTCTACAGTACTTACAAGTTACTTATCAAATGTTTTAAAATTATAAAAGCATACAGTGTTTCATATACATGTATATGTTTTATTTATCTCCCTGTTTAAATCTGTAATTAAATTTGTCTGGTGGGGAAGATCACAGGCCCTAATACAGAATACATGTGACAGAGCTTGTGATTGTGTATACTGGAAACTTGGGTTGTATTGCACATCTGTGTGTAGCCTTTTGTAATTTTGTATGTATGTAAATCATATACATGTACATGTATTACATAAAAAAAAATTGTACATGTATTAAACTTCTTTATCATGCCAAATAAGTCTGGTACATTTTTAAATGCCATGCCAGTATAATTTCTGAAATAAATGGTAACATTGGATATACATGTATGGCTGTTTCTTATTGTTTTGTGGATTCTCATACATTGATTCATGGAGCCATACATGTAAATAGGGAGCATAGGTTTTAGTTTGTGTAATTGTCATCATTTATTTATCATTGAATTCAGAAGAAAAGACTTCTCTTTACTTTAGATGATGCAGTGTGTTGCTACATGTATGTGTCAAAAACACAGTAAAACACTTAGTACAGTAGATCCTGCCTTGAGTTTTCAGAGTATGATCTTAGAAGACAGGTAGTGGTCTTTCAAGACAAGTTCTACTGTGTTAGATACTAAGTTACTTAGACCTACATGTACTAACCAGAATGGCAAGTAACAAATCTAAATCAAACATGTGTCGTTATATGCAACAAAACAGAAATGGTCATGTGCTTCCTGTGCAACATGGAATTTGCTCTTACTACGGAAGAAAAATGGGTATGCATAATTCTCATCAATCCCCGAAAAACAATGGACTTTTTGGTAAACAATGATTTAGACCAGTCCAAATGCATATTTAGGGGCAAATGAGTTAATTTTGAAATAATTTTACATCTCAAAAATGCCCTCAGCCTAATCGAGCTACACTCAATATGAAATTTAAACCTTGAAATTGAACTGTAAACAATTACCAGAGATAAAACATATTATTATTTATTATCAATCTACCAATAGAATCAATCAGTCATAAACAACTGTGTGGGAAGCATTAATTTGTCTCCATGCATTTGAAAGAAAAATACAAAATGCTATTTTTGACATTTGCATTTATCATGCAAAATGTAGTTATTTGTGGATTATTGAAAAATTTGAATATTTTATTTTTAAATCTATAGCAATGTTAATTATTGAATGTTTATCAGATTATCAGTTTAATTTATTTTTTACAGAATCTGGTGCAGCAATTTGTACGTTTTACTTGAGTAATGTCTGCAGTAAAGGGACGGCATGTCCTTATCGCCACGTGAAAGGAGACAGAACTGTTGTATGCAAACATTGGCTCAGAGGATTGTGTAAAAAAGGAGATGACTGCGAATTCCTTCATGAATTTGACATGAGCAAAATGCCAGAGTGTTACTTTTTCTCCAAATTTGGTTTGTATTTATGCTACGGTGTACTTGTAATTTTACAAATGTATAAAGAGTTGTTGTGGCTCTGCGGTAGAGTGCTTAATTCACAATCGGAGGGTCACATGTTCAAGCCTCAGTAAGACGACTGGCTTTTCCTGTCCTTCGGATAAGACATAAAAACCAAGGTCCCTTTTACAGTAGGTGTTTGTATGTTAAAGAACCCTCACTGCTCAATGGTTGAAGTGCTGAGCATAGGCCAAAATTTTAAGCCCTTCACCTTTTATAATCACCTGGAAGTAACAAAAAATATGAAAGAATATCAGAAACAGGAAACTAGAATGCACTGTTATTGATGTGTGTTTGTGAAAATAGATGGTGGGTCATTACTACCATAAATATGTAAATAAACAATTACATTTGTACATGTACATGTACCTGCAGTGGGAGAACAGTAATCCATAATAGAATTCAGCCTTATGCACCTTCTGGCATATAGAGAATTAAGATTGATAGACTTTGGGTATGATTTGTGTTTAAAAGGGTGTTAACTGCATTCTAAAACTTTTCTTTCCTTTTATACCACTCAGATTGATATACAAATAACAAAAAAGAGATATACACAGGCATAAAAATTCTTAAATTTCTGTATATTTTGTGAAAATCGCTTGAGAAACTCAGTTTGGCAATTTTTCGCATGCAATTGATTAATTCAACCTTACTGTTTGTATATACATACCACACTGGTCCTGACCTTATTTCCACTAATTAAATAGGATTATAAGACATTTGTATGCCAGTGTATAGCTCTTATTTGTTATTTACATCAAGTACAAGTACAGTCAAACCTGTTTTCAGCAGCCATTCAAGGGAAATTGAAAACATAGCTGCATAAAACAGGTGACCTTTGGTTCCAGGTTGACAAAAAGCACAAGAAAATTGATGTCCATTATGCAGTATAGAGCAACAGATGTATATTCATATACCAATACATGATAGTTTGATGTTAAGATGATCAGGTGTCAGAATCATATACATGTACATTATAGTGCTGCCCATGTAACTTGTTTACAGGTTTTCTAAAATTGGATCATGCGATCAACCATCCTCAAAAAATGGCTGCTGAAAACAGTGACTAAGCATTTTTTCCTATATATCACTGGCCTTTGGCCATGTAAGACAGGTGACTGCTGGTTTAGGTATGTTTATATAGTGAAATTGATGGGGGGGGGGACAGAAACTGAGTGTTGAATATGAGTGGCTGCTGAAAACAGTTGGCCTTTAAGGCAGGTTTGACTGTAGAAAAATTAGAAAAAAATCTAAAACATGGGGGTAAACACAGCTAATGTCCCTTTAATAGATACATATATTTTATTTTTCATGCATTACTAAATTAGTTATACATGTACTTATTTGTACTTTAGGGCCTCTATGGGGATGTTAGAGCACCATAATTTAAACATTGAATTATCTCACTTCTAGGCAGTGAGGGTTCAAGACCCTCTGAAACCTGAGTTGATTTTGTGAAAAAGTTTGCCAGTTTACTTGCAGACCTGGTTCTCTCCTCAACCACAAAAAAATGGCTGCCACCATATGACTCCGAATTGTTAAGTGTCGTAAAACAGTATTCCAATGTAAATTTGTACTCCATTTTACCTATAATAATATTATATACCAATACAGTAAATGTACTGTCAAACTTGCATTAAAGGGCATCTCCTCATAAAGGTCATTCAAACACAACATTTGTTAACTTTGTTAATAATGGAAAAACCCTTTGTAAAGGCCACCTGTCTATAACAGCTACTTTTGCCTGTTCCCTAGAGTGGTCTGTATAGACTAGTTTTTACTGTATATATGTATTTATATATGTAGGTGAATGCAACAACAGAGAATGCCCATTCTTACACATAGATCCATCAGCTAAAATAAAAGATTGTGCTTGGTATGACAGAGGATTTTGTCGTCATGGTAACTATATAATTATATATGGTAAATAATATGCTGGAAATATCTGACAGTAGAATCTGCATATGAACAGTATGCCCTCAAGAAGATGTTTTCAGTACACCCCTATTAAATTTTTGATTTAAATCTACACTCAGCAATTTTAAGATTTCTGCTCACCCATAAAAAGTTGAGTGGGTTATCACCCTGGTGTCAGCTTTTGGTTAAGAAGATAGGTTGACCAGTTTCCACTGTTCTTACATCATCTAAACTTGCAAAGCATATATCTAGATTTTTGTTAGCACATGCTATGCTTTAGATGCTAGCTAGTCTTGATTTTTTGACCAAAAATACCCAGATTTGGATGTCTGCTTTCTATTTTTGTTGTTAAGAATTGGTTGAGGTAAGGTTATTTGGTATGCATTAAAATACTGTATGGTAGAACTTTGGTGAGTTGAACTTCAATTAGTGGAATTTTTCAATGTTTCGAACAATGGACAAAATTCGGAATAACTTTGTTATCAAATGCTTCTTATAAACAATTATTAATTCAAACCTTTATGAGTCAATTTTCTCAATGTTTCTAATAAACTTTTCGGCCTATTTCTTGTCGGTTACCATTCACAAATCAAAGACCCATTGTTTCAAACTTTTCTAGGTAGTCCCATGAACTTTGACCCACCAAAGTTTTACTCTATGTTGGTGTGAGGTAAACTTTGTTATCTTTTATAACTTAACATATTAATGGTGGGAGAGAAAACCCGGTTACAATGTGTGATATACTGCCAATCTTCTGCAAGTAGCTAACAACATTACCTAAGTAGCTGAGATTCTAGTGGTACACAAAGCAGTGAGGTCCCCTCTAAAATTTTACTTAAACTTTGTGCTGCTTGTCAGAAAAAAAAACTCATGTACCGCTTTTGGTGCTTCGACTCACAAGCAGAAGGTCCCAGGTTTGATTCCTGGTACCCAGTCATACTAAAGAATTCAAAAAATGGTAGTGACTGTTCCCTCACCAAGTACTTGGCATACAAAAAGAAAGTCAGGATATTTTAGATGAGACTTTAAACCAATGTCCCGTGTCATGCTTACCATGAAAAACCCCTCACTGCATTGGCATAAGTCCATAACATAGGTCAAAATTTGTGGCACTTCACCTAAAGCTGGTGACATCTCCATGTAAGTGAAAAATTCCAGGTGGGATGTAAAATGTCAAACAAAGAAAATAAGACGTGAAATTATCCTCACTGCATCTGTAATAGTGAGGTCCCCACTAGAATTATGCTTAACCTTGTGTTACTTGTCAGAATAAGAATATCTTGACTGTATTAACAATAGTCCAACCTGCAACATGTACTGGAAATGATTTCACTTAAAAATATAAATCAGAAATGGATGTAAAATAACAGAAACCTACAAGTTGTGTTGTAATTATTAAAATATATTCCATCTAATAGGTCCAAACTGCAAGAACAGACATGTAAGAAGAGTCATCTGTCAGTGCTATGCAAATGGATTTTGTCCAGAGGGACCTAAATGTAAATTCATGCAGTAAGTATACATACTTAAAGTTGATAAGATATCATTGGTTGTATTGTATTACTGGTGTTTAGCTTTCTGTGGAGCCACTGCAAATGTTTTTTATGTTAACTTCACGGATTTAAATAGATTTACGAACAACATGCTTTTTAAAATTATCTCTGTGTAGTTTTCTCTGCACAGTTCTTGTGGATACAGTCGATGGATGAAATCCTGTCCAATTTGACCACCTGTTTTATTTTCTGCAAGTCCCATGGAGTCAAGGATGACGGCCTCCCTTTACATTTTGACCTCTCTTCGGTTCCCGTTTCTCTGTAGTTCTGAATAACTCTGTACACTGTTTGCAAAGGATGTCCCTTTTGTTCAGAAATATTTTTTGTAGAAATACCGGCCTCGAACAATGCACAAATTACTTTTCTCTCAGCCAAACACATTTTTCCTTATAGCAGCCATTATACTTACGCAAGCGAAAATGGCAACACAGCAGACAACAGTAAACATCCAGTTGAACCAAGTCTGACATTGACACTAGAACTACGCATGTGTAAAAAAAGAACAATGACTCTTACTCAGTTAGGGAGAAACACCTTCCTAAGCATCTAGCGATAGTGCACATTATGCATGACGTCGTGAAAATTATACTCATTTCTGGCACGTCACTGTATATGTTACACCATATTATTAACTGACAAAAGTAATATTAGCCTAATTTGTGATTTTTTTATCCAAACTATAAGAAATTTAAAAACTCGGCCAATATTGAAGTCACATGACCAAATGGAAATTCACGTTAGAGTGGCACCTATTTTTTCAAATTGAACAGTATGTTCATCTTTTCAGCACAATATTGGCTTACTTGGATTTCATATTGGCATACATGCTGTATTTTTCGGAGGTCATTGTGGGATTTTTTCTGGGACAAATATCACAAAAATTTGGGACACTTTTGGGTTTACTTTTAAGGTGTTGATGAATACAAAATCGTTTTCAATTCTTTATTTTACATGTCACAAGCTTTTTTTTTGCAGTGAATATTACAGTTTTTGGAACATGAACTGGTAGCACGTTCCTGAAATGTTAAATTTACATGACATTATACCATGTATAATATCATTGTTGAGTCTTCCACGCCAGTCTTTTTTGCATGTGTATTAAGGTATACATGTGACAAATCAATTCAACTGCTATGCCACATCTGGAGATTTGTAAATTTTTAGCTGGATATTTGGTCTCATAAATGGGGATTTTTTAATCAACGTTTTTGTGTTACTTTTTATTTTATTATTAATTTTTTTTTTTTGCATGTTATAACTTCTGAATGTTTTCCTTGTTTTGTTTAATTACTTAGCCAACAGTATTCCTTTTTAATATATATTGTATGAATTTTGCTAGTTTATATATGTACCAGTTGAATAATAGATAAAAACTTTGTTTATATTTTAAAAAAAGATAAGTTTCCATAATTTAAATATCAGTACGGTCAGGTCCAGTTCCGTTTCTTATACTACATTTGCCATTACATGTGCTTTGTGATAATTTAGATTTTGAGGTAAATGCCTTTGCATGTTTGATTATAAATAAAGTATTTTTTTTTTGTTAAAGCTATTGGGTATTTTCCAAGAAATTGTAAGTGCAGTTCCAGAAAGTTCAGAGGAAGTGACTGGATATTGTATACATTGTTTTCAGTTTGCCTGCATGTGCTCACTAATACGTCACTACGGTGACAGAGTAGTGATGTAAAGTTTTCTGTCAAAAAGTAACTTCAGTGATGGGAGTGGCTAACTCACAGAATTAATTATATGGTATTTACACTGTATCGGTAGTTTTTAGCTAATGAAATTGCTCGAAATTGAAAAAAATGTATATTATCATAATATATTGTTGGTTTGGTTGATAAAAGTGTTAAGAAATGGGTGTTTGATTTCCATATTGGTCCTGTGATATGTCCCTGGTTTGTAATAATGGCCCATGGAAGGCTTGTTGGTCTGAGGCAACAACATTCATCCTAAGGCCTTTATTACAATCCTAGGACATATTACAGGGCCAATATGAAAACACCCATTCATTAACACTAGTCTATATTAAAATTTGGCAATGATAGGCCTACTTTGTTTAGAGCTTAGTTTTATTTAATACCGCTCTGCATTAAAACTGGACTTAATCGGTATATGTATAAATAGATAAATAGAAAATACTTACAGTTTATTCATCTATATAGAAATTCTTTTGAGTTATTGAAATGATTTTCTATCTTTCAGTCCCAAGTTTGAACTACCTGTGTTTGACCCAACAACACAGGCCAAAAAAGCTTCGATTGTTTGTCATTTTTGCTCCGAGTCAGGACATAAAGCCATAAATTGTCCCAAAGTCAAAGGTGATCCAGATAAATCAGTAAGTAGCGATTGTTTTACCTCACCTGACCATGTCCCCATCTCTACAAAGGTGATCCAGAGAAATCAGTAAGTATTGATAGTTTAGCTCACCTTACCATGTCCCCATCTCTACAAAGGTGATCCAGAGAAATCAGTAAGTATTGATAGTTTAGCTCACCTTACCATGTCCCCATCTCTACAAAGGTGATCCAGAGAAATCAGTAAGTATTGATAGTTTAGCTCACCTTACCATGTCCCCATCTCTACAAAGGTGATCCAGAGAAATCAGTAAGTATTGATAGTTTAGCTCACCTTACCATGTCCCCATCTCTACAAAGGTGATCCAGAGAAATCAGTAAGTATTGATTGTTTTACCTCACCTGACCATATCCCCATCTCTACAAAGGTGATCCAGAGAAATCAGTAAGTATTGATAGTTAAGCTCACCTTACCATGTCTTATCGCTACAAAATTTCATAGCTGTACTTTTACTGTACCTACTCTTGGGCGATACCTTTTATCCTGTTGTCAGACGCTTCGATTTTTTGTGATTTTGTAAATAC
This sequence comes from Atrina japonica, assembly GCA_030159075.1. Lineage (NCBI taxonomy): Eukaryota > Metazoa > Mollusca > Bivalvia > Pterioida > Pinnidae > Atrina > Atrina japonica. The sequence goes on along the minus strand of BROG01000728.1, from coordinate 140,064 downwards.
ATCGTCTTTTTTTTTTCAAAAAATAAATATAACATGTTACAAAATTACAATTGATAATTTTAGCACAATCGTGTAAAAATTCATCTTACTATTGTACTATCAGATATTTTCTTATCACAAACCTTGGGGAAAATGAGGTAACAAGTTTAAAAGAAACCAAAGTATGCTGTTAGGGTATAGGTCCTCCTGAAGTCACGAGTCGACATTGAGGTTGGGTTTTTTAGAAAGAGCGATTTGCCTTGTATTATCTACCAAAACTTATCAGATTATATTGCTGCGAAAGGTAACCTATCATGATACAAATTTCAAAGTAATTTCCTCAGTTGAACATAAGATATTCTGAAAAAAAAATCAGTTTTTGTCTGAGAAAAGGTATATATTGTTCCAATAAATTAGGAAATGTCTTGAAATCTGTTGTCAAGAAAATTTATATTTTTGTGAGATATAGAATGTTTTACAAATTGACATACTGAGTGTATCAGAATCCAATAAGGTATGTAGATTTCTGTATACAACCAATTATTACACAGTTGTACTTACATCATTTAAAAACTTCATACAGTATTGTTTTTCAACATACAGTAGAACTTCGGTGAGTCGAATTTCAATGAGTCCAAATTTTGGATATTTCAAACAATTGACAAAGTCCCAAACATTTTTCTTTAATATTGTAAGCTACTTATAAACAGTTTATAATTCAAACTTTTATAAGTGGAACTTCTCAATGATAAAAAAAAATGTCTACAGTATAACAAGATGTGTTTTTGAAATACAAATGCCCCCAGTCCCAATTTTATATGTAAGCAGGATGGAGTTACAGACAGACAGTGATCCAATCACTAGATGCCCCTGACAGACCTTTCAGGCATGGGGGCATAAAACATTGCATGTTACTGCAAATAATTTTAAGTCACAATTTACATGTGTCAGATTTGCTCCATGCCAATTTTTGTCCCGATACATATTCAGTGTTTTAATTTTTGGCATAAACTTGTGATTTAGGTAATTACTGGATGTGGTTAACTACTTAAAACAATGAAAATAATAATAAAAACTTAACTTTACATGTGGCAAACTGTAAACTATCTAGAGGTTTTTGTCAACTCGTTAAGTACATTATAGATATATAATGGAGATCTTGTCAATTTTGTGTTTAACTTTCCACATGTTATTTCAGGGACAATCCGAAATCCCACAAGGGAGCCAAATACAGCCACGCCAATCAAATACTGTTGAATACATTGATCCCAGAAGACCCCTCGATCAAGTCACATGTTTCAAGGTAAAGATTTAAAATAAATACCGTATTTTACGGCCTATAGGTCGATATTTTTTTTCTCCAAAGTTGTGACCTCGACCTATTCACCGCATCGACTTATCTTTAAAAAAAACAGTGAAATATTTAACTTGTATCTGCAATTCCTCATTTTAACATCGTAATTCAAAATTTTCCACGGGATAATCTAGGGGCCTACTCCAAACACCCATTTGTATTTACACTTAATAGGACTATTAAATGTGACCTCGTGTGTGCGTAATGCACTGTGTTCATAATCAAGTGACAAAATAATGATCTTTCAAGTTACAATATCATTGGGATTCAAGACTGTGTCAGAAACTGCGTAATAAAAATACATCGTTTACATTATATTTATACCGGACAGTTTATACTTTTGAATGATTCCCTTATCTCGGCACCCCACTGTGAAGTTGAAGTCTTCATTCAGACTTTCAGGACACTACAAGCTGTGTTCACTGGAACGTGACCTTCAACTGATAAAGATCGCGCGGCAGTCTTTGAAGTTGGGAAAGTTTTGGAAAAAGTGTTACATAAATTAATTGACACTAAACCTTGAGTATTTAATTGTTTGACAATTGCAGCAGCATAATAATTTAGGTCAATGTAAGGATAAGACAAGGATTGAGGTCGCTTGGGTAAACAGCATAAAGAATTTAATGATGATTTGACAGGTAACATAATGGCTATGCTTGTATACATAATCAGTACACACGAGTAATATAAGTGATGTTAAATATATATATGATGCAACTTATATAATTTCTAATCACTCCTATTTAATACTGTACCGTAAAATAGGCTGATCACTCTGATTATTTTAATAGGCTACCATCGTGTTAGCACCAGTTATTAAACATAAACGATGCAATTTTTGTGTTCTTCCATTCATGTTTCCATCTCTGCCGACATCGACCTATCCTCCATTTCGACCTATCTAATACTTAATCCTGGATTTTTGCCAAAAATCGGCCATTCGACCTATCCCCCATATCGACCTATAGGCCATAAAATACGGTATATCATTTAAGCTAAAAAACTGCTTACAATATTTTATACCTGGAAATTTTCACTTGTTTAAATTATGCCATTTTCGTCCTTTGATGAGAGGGTGAATTATTTAAAATGAATGCAAAATTTTCAAGCTAAATAATTGAAGCATGTACACATGCCATCCATGTGATTATGGTGATTAGGGCAAATTTAAGACAGGGTGAACATGCTTTCTGTCATAGAAGAGTGATTTTTTCTATATTTGCAGCAATTCAAAACAATTGTGCCCCTTATTAACTTATTTAGTTTTAACATTTTATTACTTTATACAATCATCTTGTTTATTTCCTGATTACTTGCCCTAGAGTTAAAATAACCAATAACTGATTTTGTTTTGATTCACTGCAGAACTATAAATTACACAATTGAAGTTCTTCCCATCTTTCTCTTTCATGAAGTTGTGTAGATACATTAATGTCTGTTTGTTCAAGTTTTATTTTCCTCAGTCAAAGCATCAACTCAAAGGAAAAAGATATAAAAATATAATAATAAACGGCTCCATTTATCTGTAAACTTGGTCATTTACTGGCTCTCAGGAGCCATCATTAAGTTCATTTTACATCATTTTACTCAATGTAAATATAAACATATAATAAAGTATCAGTGATTTTTGCTTGTGTTTGTTTTCCCCATTTCTTTACCCTTTTCCAGAACAAGAACATTATTTAACTTGTTACCTATAAACCAAGATTATATATTTATTTTTTGCTGTAGTTTAACTTGTAACCTATAAACCAAGATTACATATTTATTTTTTGCTGAATTCTTTTTTCAGTGTGGAGAAAAAGGACATTATGCAAACAAGTGCCCAAAAGGTCATCTTGCTTTCTTGAGTTCAGGAGGTCATGGATGAGGAAGATTTCTATATATTTAGCATCACTCAACATACAATTGTTTTAAATCAGACATTCAGAAACGAGACTCAAATGTGTGATCCTACTGGTGTGATACCAAGAACCAACAAGAAGACATATGAATTTATATTTGATGTTTAGGTCTCATAATCTGTGTCTGCTGATAGAATTTCCAACATGAAGAATTAAATAAGTGGCATTTAAACTTTAATATCAGATGTACAAAAACATGTAAAAGTTGATTTGAATTGTACAAAGATGATCTCCACTTAAAGTGCTTCTACTTAACACAAATATGAATCAGTTGTATTTTCAAATGAAATGGTTGCCGACTTTTCATGTATTTCATTCTACGTGATGTCCTGTAGTGTGAACGAAAGAAGAGTCTTGTATTCTTGAGAGAAAGATGTGATCTTTTCAGAATCATTAAATATATTCATATTTTTTGTCATTTTATTTCTCTTTTCTAGTAGACCTACCTCAATGGTTGGTTATCATCCTTTTGCTTTTATCAGGCCATATCTAGGTCATTTCATCGATTACTAAGCTCACCATATTTGTTGCAGGTATACATCACATAAAAATATTCTGTAGCTGAAAGTGAAGGTAACCACTGATCACAATACATATTAGACACTCACTGTTGGACAAGTACCTGGTAATACACCTTTTTCCAGTTGTTCATTCCATTCAGTTTTGTTGGAATAGTTTTTACACAGATCATGTGACTTCAACAGAAAGTCAGGCACAATTGCTTGAAAACATTCGGTGTATCTTGTTAGTTTATTTATGAAAAATAAAGTTCAGATAAATGTTCTTTCTTGTAAAGATGATAAGTGTCGTATCTTCCTGTGGATTGCTTTTCAAATCTGACATCCAACATTGCATGATATCCATATTCCAGGTCATATAAATGATAAAATGCTCAATTGGAAGTGATGATGTCCACATTTTTCTGTGAACTTGCATACTATTATGACAAACAGCAACAGAACAGAACTCAAAAAAGGTATATTTACCATTGTTAGTCTGGATCAGTCGGTAGCGCGCTCAACTCTAGATCGAGAGTTCGATTCCAGCCGGCAGAAGGTTGGTTTCCTGTCTTTCGGATGAGACAGTAAAACCTAGAGGTCCAATGTCACAGTAGGTGTCGGCACGTTAAAGAACCCTCGCTGCTCAATGGCCATTAGTGCCGAGCATAGGCCAAAATTTGAAGCCCTTCACCGGCATTTGGTAACGTCTCCATATGAGTGAAATATTTTTGAGTGGGACGTTAAACAACAATAAACAAACAAACCATTCTGTTTGTAGATGGCAACATATTGTACTGGCAAATATGGTCAAATAATTTGTTGCTGCAATGACTTAATAAGAAATGAAATAAACCCCAAAAGTCTATAAAACATTTAATCAACGGTATTCTGCATAGCAATCAATAACAATCGACATAATTATGAATTACTTGATTGGAAACATGCAAAATATAGCACCTGGCTTTAACCTTTCTGTACTTAAAACACAATGACTGATAACATGATATTACAATGATAGTGTTTCTGTGATATTTTCAGGATGTAAAATTCTTGTGTATAGAGTCTAAAATCAACACTCTTTCATGTGTGTATGTTATATATACAGGGGAGTTTTTTATTGAAAATTATTTGAAGTTACTTCTGAGAGTTATCTAAAATTTTGTTTTTAGGCAAACATAATTATTTTAACCATCAGAAAAAAATCTGACTGTAGCACAAGGTCACTGTATGTAGCCATGTATATCAAACAAGTCAATCATTCTACACTCTGAAATCATTATTTCAATTCTAAATAGATGAAAATTACAGAAATTCACATTTCTCACAATTATATAATTTTTGTCTATATCAATACCATAAGCTAACCTAAATAAGTAATTTTCACAATTGAATCATCTCTTTAACAAATGTCTGCTTGCAACAAAATTAATATCAACTTGTATTGTCTTTACAGTGGAACCTCAGGAGATCACCTCACATTTCAGACCATGAATTTTCAGTCTCTTGGTAAATATCTAATAAGTATAGAACCTCACTCAAGGAGACCTCCTCACTAATCATACCACTTTGAGTCAGTCAGAAAAGTGGTTTTAATATCGAATATCCACTGTATTTGTATAAGTTTGTTCCAAATACATTTAAATATAAATATAACATTACACAGTAAACAAATCATATTTCTTTGTTCAGAATTTGGAAAACATTTGAGGGTTATCAATACATGTATTTTAAATTCATGTATGAATGAAAAATAAATAAATAAAACTCGTATTCATGAATGATAAAACAACATTGAAATAGCAGGAATCATGTCTTTATAAATGTACAAAAAGCAGCACATTAATGGCAAGAATGAAAACTTACAAAACATTTTGATAGGTCAGTAATATCATTGATAACAAATACACTGAACTAGATATACACAACAATTTGTTACAGTACACACATTTTAACATTGGCTAAATGATTCTAAACATAAAAATAAATGACTAGATGATTATTTTGTATAATCTGTATGTGTTTGATATGGCTCTCATTTCAAATCAATCAATGCACTACGGCAAGAAATTAACATTTAAAATTTAATTACTACGAAAATAAAAGTGCATTTACATATACAGTCAAACTTGCATTATACGCCCCCCTATGTATAAAGGCCATTCAAATATAAACTATGAACTTTCGTATAATGAATAATCCTCTTTATAAAGGCCACCTGTCTATAATGGCTACTTTTGCCTGATCCCTTTAGTTGCCTTTATAGGCAAGTATGACTGTACAATGTCTTATTACAAGGTAAATTTTACTAGTCTACATAAAAGAAAAGGTGTTTGAGCTTTACACATTTCCTCTATAGTACTTTTAGTATATATACATATCACAGCTAAGCTCATGTTTGGTCATTTCGGTGATCATTGGATATCAAAATCTCCCTTAACTCACAAAACCAACAGTCTTTATGATACATATAAATGGTCAGTACTAACATCTACCTACTGTTAATATAAAAGTAAATGTGTCTCATTAAATTCTATTTTGTGTGTATAAGTATTGGATAATCTATAATTATGTAATACTGATTGATTTAATAACATATAACAGACTCCTTATACCTCAAACTTAAGTCTTAATAAAAATATTACCTCCCCTTAAAAAGTCTTGTACATACCTAACTTAAAATGATTGTACTAATGTCAGGCATACCTATTATTATCTCCCCTTAAAAAGCCTTGTACAACAGCAATAGTCTAATGCAGGCATACCTATTAACTCCCCTTAAAAAGTCTTGTACAACAGCAATAGTCTAATGCAGGCATACCTATTATTATCTCCCCTTAAAAAGACTTGTACAAACAACGATAGTCTAATGCAGGCATACCTATTATTATTTTCCCCTTAAAAAGACTTGTACAAACAACGATAGTCTAATGCAGGCATACCTATTATTATCTCCCCTTAAAAAGACTTGTACAAACAACGATAGTCTAATGCAGGCATACCTATTATTATCTCCCCTTAAAAAGACTTGTACAAACAATGATAGTCTAATGCAGATTTACCTAATATTATCTCCCAGTAAAAAGACTTATAAAACAAGTAGTCTATGACTGACATCCATGATTATCTCCCCTTACGAAGTCTACTGCTGACAAACCTCTGATTATCTCCCCAAACGTGACAAACAACAATAGTCTAACAATGACATACATATTCTATTCTCTTCTTCAAAAAACCATAAACAACACAAGTCTAACACAGGCATACCTGTTGTTAGATTCCTGTTATAACAATAGTCAACAAATGTCTAGATTTAGAGCATATTTATCTCCCTTTAACAAGATCTGTACAGACAATCACCTTATAATACTGGAAGATAGATAATTGTGTCGAATTATAACAAACCCTTTTTAAATTCTATATTAGATAAATTTTTAGAATTTTGCACTGAAATATGTATACAATAGTGAAAATATGATATCTTAATAAGTACCAATAACACAGTGCTGTTACCATCAAAGTCAAAAAATTGTATCTAGTGTCAAATTGGAAGCTATTACAATAATATCAAGCACATTCTACAACAAAATTGTAAAAAATTTACATTTATTCAAACATTATATAATTATACTGGCATATCCAATTTTTCTGCACTGTTATGGCCCTCAAACTAAACAATGACACCATTTTCTCTTACAAACTTGAAATACACTAAACTTCAATAGCTTGCTTAGTTATTATGTGTTGGAGATAGGGATTATGCAAGGAAATGTGTTTATTGGTAAACTGCCAAAAAGAGGCAGAGAGCAATACCATATCTGTTATCACTTTAGCCTAAGTCAATTTGATACAGTGGAACCTGTCTTGAGAGACCAATCTCATCACAGATGACCTGTCTTTTAGACCACATTTTGAAAAACAGTTGGGTTAAATATCCTTTTACATAAAATCTCCTTTGAGAGAACACTTGTCTTGTATGACCACATTTCAGTGGGGAATGGGGTGGTCTCTCTCAAAGACTGGATTCATTGTATTTATCTTGTTTAACACAATACATAATGTTCACTTTTGACATTAGGAATACATTGTTCTATTTAAACTATCTGAAATAGTCAAATAATTTGGGAAAAATATTTTATTCAATACAAAAATATATTTCTACAAATACTCCAGCTGTGGTGATCTCTATTTGCTTGGGACTAAAATAAATATCATTCATTGCAATCCAAAACTGACAAAATGTTCTCTTTGATTTCTAGTTGTTCCCTATACTACTGGCAAATTGATTTCATGACACCTGGGTTCAATAACTAATGGATATACTGTAGAATCAGAAAATTTCATTGTGGTTTTAATTTCATTCATTTCGTTGTTTTCATACATCAACAAATTAAAACAATGACGAAATTTAACAAAATTACACTACCGTTAAGTAATATAAATAGGTTGCTTTACAAACTTTTTACGATTTCAATGGAATTGAACGTTGAAAAATTTGTTTTATTTTTAAAACAACAAAATTTTAACTTCTTGAAAGTTTCTGATTCTACAGCACTTTGTGAATTCTGTTAAAAAACTATACTTGCATTATCACTGCAACTGATCTGACCCCTCACAGTTTACTTCCTATATGATATGTGCTGTAAAACCACAATTATGACCATTCTAAACTCTAAAAACGTGACCAGGCAAGAACACTTCTTATCCAATTACAAAGGCACCTAGTCAAAATATTTACATATTTATCTCCGTTGAAATGCTTCATTGCTTATATTAACATTGCATTTTTTTATACAACATCCACCCTTGCTAACACATCACATTATATCCAACTCGGGTACTATCCATACTGTATTTGACACAATAAATGCCCCTCCCCCTATAGTTTAGATTTACCCTCCTTTTTTCACACAATCACTTATCTTTTCTAGTCAGTTGATAAGGAGGTGTGGACCAGAAAAAGTAACAGTTTATCTCTTAGTTCCCTCCCCTAGCAGCAGAAAAATGTTGCTAGGTGTCTTTGGTATAAACTTCAACAACTTTAAGCCCGTCACACATTGACGATTTAGCCAGCCTATGCCTGACATGAAAAATTTGGTTAATACGCTGGCATGCGTCGGGTAAGTTTTAAGTACATTTTGCATAAGATAACAACATGCTGGTATAAGCTGGCATAAGTTGAAGTACACCAAGATTGTCAAAAATGTTTGTGCATGCAAAAAAAACTTTGACGTATGCCAGCATATGAGCCATATGCTCCGCATACGCTGGAGTGTAAGTTGTAGGTACGTTTTAGGTATGTTATATGATCATTAACACAATTTACTATATATAATATATAAATGGTCATTGTATCCTAAATTACAGCGACAGTCTGACATATAAATTGGTTCCAATAGGTGCCCACACCTTTTTTTTCGATTTTTTGTAGCGCCCCGGATGCTTACTGGGTAAAATATGGTACAATAAAGAGGTAATTTGGTGTAATTTCAAACAGTACTTTGACAAAATGTTCTAAATCTGTGCTATAGGACTTCAATTTACGTTCAAATTACTATTTAATGTTAAAATCCATACAGCTAACCTATCTGTCATACAGGAGAAAAGACGAAAAAACAAGGAAATGTATGGTCCTTAGAAATCAAAAGTCCAAAGAAACTGTTTAACATTTCTCATAAAAAAATAAGTATGGCATAGTTTTCCAAAATGGCATTAGAATGACTATCATGTCATAAAAATGAAAAAAAATAGAAGTACAGGAGATACACAGGATGGGGTGGGGTATTCTCAGTCATCCTTAATGACCAGTCCCACTGATCTCTTCATACCATTATCACACATGCTAAGTTTTTCTTTATTTTGAGACAACTCACCACAAAGTATTATACATTGTTCTTTGACATCATCTTCTGTTAATACAATTACCTGTGTGAATTCACAAAATATTTTAGCAACATTTTCTATTAAGAAAATGAAATATGATCTAATAAACATGTCTGAAATATTGTGATAAGAATTATGTTCTTAGCAACATTTTCAAGTTCCAACTTCTGCACGTATGTTTCAAGGAATGCATCTAAATGTGAAACATATTTTAAAACTGACATTCTTACTTGTGATGGACAAAACACTCCTTTCATGAAAAAGTAAATGTCCAATTCATTACCTTAAAGCTGACATTCACACTGTAATAGGAAGAATTGCATTTATGTAAATGCAAATGTGAAATACATCTTAAAGCTGGCATTCATACTGTGATAGGAAGGAATGCATCTAAATGTGAAACATATTTTAAAACTGACATTCTTACTTGTGATGGACAAAACACTCCTTTCATGAAAAAGTAAATGTCCAATTCATTACCTTAAAGCTGACATTCACACTGTAATAGGAAGAATTGCATTCATGTATATGCAAATATGAAATACATTACCTTAAAGCCGGCATTTGCAGTTGTGATAATTATTATCCATGCTGGCTCAAGTTTTATGTGTTCATTTCACTTTTACACATGATTTTACAAGTATCAATACAGTTTTTACAGAAAGTACAACAGCAATGATTAGATTTAAATAAAACAATGATTTGTCATAATGTCACAATTTTCGGAAAAAATATGGATCACATACATATCTGAACTTTTACACAAAAAGCTGGAAACTGTAAACTTCACAACACAAAATGTTGTCCAGGCGTATCATCATAGTCCATTTTGATTTAAGTAACAATGATACTGAATGTTGTCACTTATGATACGTTGGTGATGTCATAACATCATCACTGAATATATAGCATAATACAACAACGTGGACAAAAAATAAAATGTTAACCAACGATAATATCTCATAAATGTATGTTGACATCAAACACTGTTATAATGTCATGACATGGAAAGTAAATGCAGTGGTATGTTTTTCATATTTTTTTTTAGACTTGAGGCATTTTGCAAAAGAAAAAAAAAAAACATTTATCATATATCATAACAGCTTTAACTTGTGATAATTTAAGTCTACATCTTCTCTAGCTAAACAAACTGTTGAAAGTATATTTACTGTCCTTTTTGGACAACAAATAAAAGATTCAAAATTTGGTCTCATGAATATCATGCGAAATGAAATATACATGATAATCAAAGAAAATATAGACTTGATAGTTGTCCACAACATCATCCAAATGTTTTATCCACATTAGAAAAAAAAAACAGAAATGAAATTCTTATAGGAAATTAAAAATTATGATTGCATTCCATATCTTAATATGCAAATATCACATAAACAGATTTGAAAGTACTTTCTGGTACTGGAAGCAAATATAAAGCCTAATTTGCAATGACTAAATAATTAAGTATACCGTCATAAAAGGAATTATCACAGATAATAAGTTCTTTGAGAATTTAAATTTCAGTTGTTTGAAATCTTTCCGCTGGTCGGTTTCCTGGTCCACCATTTTGATCTAGGTGTCCATTTGTCTTCACTGTAGAGGGACTTTTAAATGAAGAAGTTCCATTTCTTTTGTTCAGACTATCATGGGCTGTAATGGCAGCTTTGAGGTTCATGTCAGGTGAACCAAGAATATTATCTTTGTCATTCTCCCCAGAAAAGTTCATTGACGATACTTGGACTTCATATGTTTTTATTTGATTTGGATCTACTGCATTGTTGTCAATAGAATCATCATCCCTGAAATAAGACACAAACTAAAGTTAGACAAGTTGAATTTAAATAAAAATTTAAATAAACCACTTACACTGGCATAACAGACTGACATTTCTCATAGATCAAAATATAAACCACTTACACAGGCATAACGGACTGACATTTCTCATAGACCAAAATATAATAACTTACACTGGCATAACGGACAGACATTTCTCATAGATAAAAAATAAACCACTTACACAGGCATAACAGACTGACATTTTTTATAGATCTTTTCATAGATCAAAATATAAACCACTTACACTGGCATAACAGACTGACATTTTTCATAGATCAAAATATAAACCACTTACACTGGAATAACAGACTCATATTTCTCACAGGAAAATAATTTATAACTATACCTAATGTATATTTGAAACAGATAAACTTAGCATATGAAGTGACAACTATAACATCATAATTTCAAAATACATGGCCCACAGAGAATTTTAATAAAACTTCAGCTAATCCTAAAATCTAATTGGCCAAGTATATTCTCAGACTTAAGAATATTTTTAGGTTTTATTCAAGTGGGTCCAGGTCTAAAATTATGACACAGTATCTAAAGATTATTACATCTACAAACTGTAACAGGGACTAGGTAGCTCAGTGGGTAAAGCAGCCACACAGATTGCAAGATGCATAGCTCAGTGGGGTAAAAGCAGCCACACAGATTGCGGGATGTGTAGCTCAGTGGGTAAAGCAGCCACACAGATTGCGGGATGCCTGGGTTTGATTCCCAGTCTGGCTCTACACTTTTTCATCTCCTATTACAATTTAAATAAAAAAAAATTGAAAACATAGAGTCTATTGGAATTCTAAGACTTGGAAATCATATCACATTTGTACAATACATATTAAAGACTATAGTTATTATGGCAAAATATATTTTTTAATTCCAAAAAAGTTTAATGTTGATTTTCACTTTTTGTTCGTTTAACTTTGTGACAGAGTGAATTTATAAATTAGATATCAGGGGTCCATCAACTGTGATCTGTGTATCAATAATCAATTGTGCAAAATACTAAAAATACATTCATAACTTAATCTTTCACTCTTCAGCCAGTAATAATTCTCAACAGAAGTCCAAACAATCGCATGCAAAGAATGTTATTAAAGTGTGAAATGATACGCTCTGGAAGAAAATCCTTAAAAGCAATCTAATAACAAATTTGTTTCAGTGAGCGAAATAAAAAAAAATAAATTGTGATGTTAGAAAAGAATATTTCCAATATAACCCAAAAATGAAAGAAAAAGAAAAGTTGTTTAAACTTAAGTTATTCATCATACCAATATTCTTATTCCTATGCATGAGTAACTCTACAAATGTTTGAAACAGAAAATTGTATAATTAAGATATAATTATTTTTTGTAATAAAACACTTTTTAATACATTTTCACTTGGAGTATGTAAACAAGCATGAACTTCAGCCATACAAAGTTATACCATGCAGTTACCAAACAAATTTCATGCAACACAATTTACTTCAAAACCATCTTTTTAACTAGATTTATAAATAAAACCTTTATCAACATACTCAAAATATTGTAAAACTTTAAGAAAAGTTAATAATCACTCGTACACATCCTCAGGTCTCAATGTCTTGCAGACTCACAATACAAAAAACTATATAGTTGTTTCCACAAGTATCTTACTGACAGTATCTTCTTGCTCTCTCACTCTGTGTCTACATCAAGTATGTCAATGTCATCCCTTCATCATCATCATCATCATCATCATGTCAGTATAATCAGTTCAGTGTCATCATTTAATTTTATCAGTTTAGTGTCACCACTATGTCAATGTCATCATCATCATCATCATCATCATGTCAGTATCATTAGTTCAATGTCACCACTGTATTATCAGTTCAATGTTTGATTATGTCAATGTCATTACTTCAGCATCATCATGTCAGTATCATTAGTTCAATGTCACTTCTGTTTCATCATTTCGGTGTCCCATTATGTCAATGTCATCACTTCAGTGTCACATGTCAATATCACCACTGTATCTGTAATGTCTCAGTTAGCCTATATATAACATGCTCTTGACACACACACAGATAAACATGTCCACTCTTTTACATTCTTTATATCTAACTAACAAAACTATTAAAATGATGTATGTTCCAAATCTATTCAGTGTAGTTTGTTGAGTATAATAATGTATGATGCACATATGTGATGTAATTGATTTTGTGATCTACTTTTGTTGTATAACTTGATTTTTACAGGTAAGTGCATACAGATTTATTTATACACAGATTTAGCAAATATTTGATGAGTGGTAAACTTATAGTACTGAAGAAAAATGGCAACAGTAGCAACAGTTGTAAGAAAACTGTTACATAAAATGTCAATCAGAACATATTATCATATTAATTAAATGCAACATCAGCAAAAATGTATAACCAATGCCTCCTGAATTAATTACTTGTAAAATAGCAAGACTAAATCATAAAAACTTACCCAATATCTCCAGATTCTTCAAGTAATATTTTTTCAAGAAAAATTGGATTTGCACTGCAAAACAATAATGACAAAATCTAATAGTTGAAATATACATTATTATGAGATAACCACCTTATAATGAATGTAATAGAATTATTCCGAGAATTGACAATCAATTAAAATAACAGATGTCAAAATATGTAATTAAGCAAGAAATACTGTATTTGGTAACAGTCAGCTTAGCTGTTTATTCATTTATCTCAGTGAAGATAAACAGGCATTCAATGGCAGTTCTCTCTCTCACTCTGTTTGATTTCACATAAGACATTACTTTAATTATGTATTATCAAACATCCTGGTCAATTGCTGAATTACACATGTAATAAATCTTTGACTCATCCACCCCTGAAGTCACATTTGGACCAGCCCATTTCAAAAAATGGTTAAGTCCATGGTCAGAATTCAGTGTATGGTTTAGATTAAAAAATTATAATAATTTTGGTGCAATATGAACTTGTTCACTCCTGAATTATGATAGTAGACTGTACTGTTTATTTATCTGGATGAATCTAAATGTGACAGCAGGGGTTGCCAAGTTAAAACATTCAGCTATCCATTTGTCATTTACACACAGTACTGCATATTTTGTATTTCATACACATGCAATGAAGAATCTCCACATTTCCTACTCTATTTTACTTTCCCTTTCATTTGTGCAACAAAACAGAAGTCAATATATGATACTTATATTGTAATTGATAAAAAATAAAAATAAAACTATGATCAATTCTACAGAAGTGTGGAAAAATACCAATAGACACGTCATTTATTGTTTTATCTTGATGGAGAATTATAAGAAAGGAAAATATTGTTTAAAAAAATTCTTGTCATCAACAAATAAACGGAACATTAAAAGCATTACAATATCAGGATGGGAATTTAACTGATAACATAAAACACTGAGGCAGCATGATCAAATTGCGAAGCATTAATCGAAATTCAAGATAAAAAAATATAGGTCAACTAATGTCATGGTCTATAATCATGTGACGTTACAACATGATATCTAAAAAAATATAAACAAATCCGGTAAAACAAGCTCCTAGTCAGTGTGTCATGCAACACTTGTCCCGGCCTGCAGTCTTCACAATTTTGAAGTAGCCAAGACTTTGATTGCAACATTGACCTGGGTATTTGAACTGGTGACACAATATTTATTTCCATAATAGATCTCTTGATGAAGTATGTTCATATCAAGTTGCATTCAAATCTGATAAAATTGATATTACCAGACTATACACAAACCCACACTAGATTACGTCATACGGTTACATAGAATCAAGTTTCATTCATATCTGGCATTTGTAACTCAAGTTATCATCTGGGAACCAAAATATAGTGCCATCTATTTTAAGCATCAGTGACCTTCATAGTTAATCAATTGACCCAAACACAACCCCACACTAGATAACCTCATAAGCTAACATTGTTTTATCTGGAAACAAAACTGTGGCTAAAACTGCCTATCTTTAGCAAGTGACCTTCATTTTTTACCTTTTGACCAAAAAGCAATCCACACTTGACCTCCTCATAAGCCAACATAATAACAAGTTTCAATCAAATTTGTCAACCTCAAGTTATCATTTACCATGACATTCTTGGTTGACCTTTTGACCTCATAGACGATCCCAAACTAGATCACCTTATAATCTAATATATTATCATGTTTTATTCATATTTGATATCTGTGAGTCAAATTATCATCTGGAAACCAAATATAACCATCAATATCTATTTTTAGCAATGATGACCATCATAGTTGACCTCACAGACAATCCCACACTAGAGTCCCTCATAATCTATATAGTATCACATTCTATTCATATCTTGCATCTGCAAGTCAAATTATCGTCTGGAAAGCAAAATATAGTCATACATATCTATTTTTAGTAACAGTAACTTTCATAGTTGACCTTTTGAACCAGTACAAAGCCACATTAAAATACCTCATAAGCCAATATAATGTCATGTTTCAATAATACCTTGCATCTGTATGTCAAATTATCATCTGGAAACCAAAATATAGCCATATATATATATATACATCTATTTTTAGTAATGGAGACTTCATAGTTGACCTTTTGACCCGGTATGCAATCCCACTTTAGATTACCTCATAAGCTCACATAATCTTTTATTCAGTTTCATTCAGATATGACATCCCTAACTCAAGTTGTTGTCTGGAAAGTATCCGGACAGACAGACAAATGGACATACAGACGACAACAAACACTACAGTCCCCTCCAGTTTCACCAACAAATAATAACTAATAAAGAAATGAGTTCAAGGCAAATAAGACTTTTGTTGCAGACATGGGTAGGAAAAGATAAGTTTTTTTACTATCCCTACAATATTTGATGTCAACAAATTTTTTTGGTTTTTTTTGTTTTTTCAAAACAACAAAATTTTAACCCCAGTAAATATGTCCGAGTCTATAGTATATAACAATATTTTTAATTTACATGTAAGATAATGAAACACCAAAGTAATTCGTTTTTTAGTACAAACAATGAGTTAAAATTCTTAAATTTCATTTTTATATGTACAATGTATTATTAAAACATGTGTAACAAAGTAAACATTTAAACAAACACAAACAGGTCAAAGGAAAAAGTTTTCTACTTCAAACATGATGCAAAGTTTTCAAACTCAACATCTACATGTATAAATGGTCATACTGAACAAAATCTCCATGCATATTTCACACACACATGCATTAGAAATATAGCAAACCTAAAATCTGGTCTGAGTTTCATATACATTGGTACTGCTGATTAAGTGAAAAAGGGTAAATGATAATTAATTAACAAAAATTAGAATCATTCAAATTGTGTGTACAAACGACTGGCTATCATGTAACTGCAACTGAATCTAATACAGGAAAAATGAATGCTAGTTCATTTGATAGATCTATAAATGTTGAATGACTATTGTTTTAGTAAAGCATCGATTTGGACACTGAACAAGAACACAGGTAATCATGCCCTGTATTCAGGCCTTTTTCTACAGCCTCCAAAGGGCTGAATTTCTGCCCCATTCCCAATGCAAAATACAAGTGTATTTTCCCAATTTGATGAAAAAAAAAATTTGGTGTTAAGTCCATGATCATAATAAAAAGCAAATTAATTTAAAAGGAAATTCATTTAAGAAAAAGATTCCTTTACATTTACATCTGTGCAAACAATTTTTCCAAATTTGATACAAATTCACATTAATATTCCCAATTGTGTCACCAATTGCATATTCCCAAAATTGACAGAAAAAGGCCTGGCACTACATTACGAGCATATCCTAGATGGATGCAAATTTGTCTATGAAATTAAAACAATCTGAACAGATCTTGTGAATAACTACTAGACTATCATATTCTCTGGAAAGCAAGAGGAAATGAGTAATTCCTTACTTTTCATATGAGTGAATATTTGTTCCTGGAATCTGCAACTTTTGCATGTCTGAATCTTTCCCTGTAAAACAAAATATTGTTAAGGGTCCTGTATTATATTACTGTTGTTCACTATTTTTAGTACTTTTATCAAAACACATGAATTAAAAAAGGTTGTCCATAATTTTGTTAATTTTAACAAAACGCTAATATATTACTGGTAAAACTACAATGAATACTTGTATTGATAAAAAATGTCAAAAAACTTGCAGTTTTTATTTGTTTTACAGATCAAATTTCAAATACAAATTGGCATCTGGTTCTAAACATTTAAATAAAGAACTGAATTATTAACTGTATACAAAATAGAACATCATATAACATACATGTAGGTTAACCCTTTCACCCCTACGTAAATAGACGGTATGATATTTTCTTTGGTATAAGACCAGTCTTTTATGGCAGACATTTTGAAATGAAAAAAAAATACTGGTCATCCGGACCAGTGAATAAAGGAATTTAACTGGTCAAAGAAAATTTTTTACTGGACTGTATATATACACAACTGAAATGAAATAGAAAATTACTGGTCATTTTGACCAGTTATCAGATAGATTTCACCAGACTTTTGTTATATTTACCGGTTTTTCTGGTAAGACTGATGAATTTCCAAAACTCTGTTATGGGCTATAGGTTGTAAGGGTTAAAACATTGAAGCAGATAATTCATTTCATTTGTATATGTTACACAGAATAATGTTTAAAGTTTTTATTTTATCTGTCAACATATATTAAGGAACAAACACCAAATACCCGAACCAATAAACATAAATTTGTTGAAGCAAACAGTACAATACTGTACACGGATTTAATTCCACAGGTTGTAATTTTCACATTTTTTTCTCTCTCTCTTTACTGAAACAATTATAGTTTTTTTCTAATTTGTAGATTGGGAATAGTTTACTAGATTTAAATAACATCAGGTCCCGCAAAGAACAGCCCATTGTACACATTGTGTAGAGCAGCCTGACTCAGTCGGTAGCGCGCTTGACTCTGGATCGTGAGGTAGCGAGTTCGAGTCCCGCCGGCGGCAGGTTGGTTTCCTGTCTTTCGGATGAGACAGTAAAAACTGGAGGTCCCGTGTCACAGTAAGTGTCGGCACGTTAAAGAACCCTCACTGCTCAGTGGCCGTAAGTGCTAAGCATAGGCCAAAATTTGAAGCCCTTCACCGGCATTTGGTGACGTCTCCATAGGAGTGAAATATTTTTAAGTGGGACGTTAATCAACAACAAACAAACAAACACATTGTGTAAATTTGTATATATATACAATTTCATTAAAATTTATTCTCAGTTTCTTAAATTCACAGATTTATTAATATAGTAAAAAGTGAATATAGCTGATATAACCCCACAAGTTATTTTCAAACTGTACGGTAATTTTTGCTACAATGTATGTTTATCTGACATAAAAAGTATACACATACGTAAATTATATTAATCCTACAAGCAAGGTATCCCATTAAAATATTGTATTAGATATTGGAACCATGTATCTATAAAAAATATTACTCTAATTAGAATAAGAATAAGCAATCTATTTCCCTGTTAGTTCCATTACCATGAAAACACAGTAATTGTCTTGACATTAATTTTACAAGTGATAAGCGTCATCTACAACAACAAGAGAATGTGCACCAGGTATGTGAGTTCAATTTCAGAATGTTATTTAAAACACCTGGGAAACAACATAAAAACATGTTACCTGTGTTTCTAGGAGCTGCATGTGAAACAAGACAGATTTTGTTATTCATTCTCCAAAGATAATAATTAAATGTCTGATATAGAATTCACGTTATACGTCTTAAAAAATATGGCAAAAAGAAACAAAATATTAAAAAAGTGAAATATTTACCATAAGCCATTGCTGTTGCAGCTTTAAGTTTTCTCTGATACCTGAAATCAAGGTGGAAACTTTAAGTATTCAATAAACAAAAATGTTGAATTCATGAATTTTTTTTTTCACTTTCATTTGCCAACAAACAACATTAATTAAAAACAGAAGTGAAATTCATACTGGAATATGATTTCTGCTAGTTATGAAATACAAAACAAAGACTGCAATATATGTATATGTGTATTGAAAATATTGTTTTTCATTTGTATTTACAGAGAAGTACAAAAAGTATTTGTACACTATTATTTTTTACTGTATATTTCATATAAAACCACATTTAAAAAAATTGTGAAGCCATTTCCTTTTGCATTTCAACAGAATTTTCACAGTTAAACAGAGAATGTTTCCAAGTTTCATTGGTCATTTGACAATTTAAACAGAAAATAAAAAATAAGATATCACAATTTTACCTACCCATATAGGTTGTATTCATCACAAAAATTAAACTTTCTATTTAAATAAATAAATCTTTTAACTTTTGATTTAGAAAACTGAAAATCAAAATAATGAAACTGTATTTAATTTTTTTCTAAAACTGATAACTCACAATACAGCATACCACCAAGTGTCTTTGATGATCTAATGACAAAAACAGATCTGTAACACTAGATATACTTTATATATTTAACAAAAACTTACGATTTTACAGTAAGATAGATGACAATGATCATTATTATACATGGAATTCCGAGCAAAATGGCTAAAAGTATTATAGCCATCGTGAGTTTCCGGACAGAATCATCTTCTTCCTCTGCTGTTGTTGTTTGCTGTAAGAACAACAAAATCGTGTATGTTCAGCAACAAAAAAAACAAGATCATAGCAAACCCATAATAGGCTGTAATTACATATTAACCTAAAATTATACAGTTAAATCTGTCTTGAAAGATCATCCCTTATGTCACAGAAATGTGGTCTCTGAAGACAGGTGGTCTCTCAATTGAGGTTTTATTTAAAGGGTTATTTAATCAAGTTGTTTTCAGAATGTGGTATATGAAGACAGGTGGCTTTTCAAGACAGAATCCACTGTATTAATACTGAAAATTTGCAGCTTGTAACACAAAATTCAATTTAAATTTTGATACTTTTTAGATTTTTTAAAGAATAGGAGGGAGGGGCTAACTTATAAGAATACCATATTTTTTGGGAGCATAAACCACACATTTTTCAGTGTCTGGAACCCTGCAGTTTACATAAAGGCATGGTCTAAAAATCTACGAGTTTTGATATACACTCTTGAAGTTTCAAGATGGCAAACTTGCATATATATATATACATTTACCATATAACTCTTTCTGAAATTAGTTAAAAAGTCATGATTATTAAACATTCTGAAGTAATGTAGCTTCCTTCAAAATTCATGGAATTTGTACAGATTTCCACTTACATGTTAGCTTCTGTAGATAGAGACACATTTTCATTTATATCCTTTTTAATACTAGATAAGTTTAGAAAATATTTTTATAAAAATGTCATAACTTACCACAATTTCAAGAATGTTGTAGTCATTCAACACGTTAATAAGAGCTGATGCCTTGGAGTCAATTTTACTACAAAGACAATGTACTTTTGTAAAACACATCATTGAATACTGAACATTTATATTTACAATATAAATACACATGTATCTGCTAAAATAGAAATTCATCATGATTAGATTTATTCATGTATCTCTAAAACATCTATCTAGGCATAAGACTTTATAAATTAAATTTGTGGTTGTACTTGTGTTGTTGATTAATCTTTTTTTTTAAATTATCATTTGAAATTTTATTAATTGGGGTTTAATATCTGCAAAAGAATTATCATCTACAAAATGACATAAACTATATATGTATGACAATTGATAATGGTGAATTTATCAGAATCATCACGCATGGGTGATACAGATTAAACGTGATTCTTTAATCTTTTCTAATGCATAGATAATGTAGTAAAATGAAACAACATTTATAATCACTAAAAGTTCTCCTACCTTAAGAGTTCTGCGGCATCTACAATCTCAAATGGATTCATTTTCTCTGCATGGATAAACATATCTGTCCTGTTTGAGGGAAAAATATATGCTGATATATATACCTACACAACACTCACACATATATACAGTGGCGTCGTTATCATGAAATTAACAGGGCCCATCTGATTTCGGCAGAATGAGTTTCCACTGTATATATAATATATAATAATAAGTACTTTGCCTTCCTCAGAGATTATTAATGATACTGTAATATCTTGTTGACCCTTACAAAGGAAATTTTGATATATAATGATAATTTTTTACCTCCATGAATCAGATGACTATCAAATTCTTATGACACTGGGACACTTATTTCGGTTTTGACCTATGCCAATACTGTCCATAACGTAATTTACGCGATTTACATAGAAGAACATACTTATCAACTTCAGCCTTTCCATTGGCATTTTCATGTGTCTGTATCTTGTCAACAACAATATTGTAACCAGTGATGGATTCCAGACGACTGAAAAAAATCGATGGCAGCATGTTAACATAAAACCAATCACAATCAAGAAATCTTACGTACCAATCAAACTTCTGATGAATGGTCATTACTATAATTCTAAATTAGATATACAATTCCTCTATCTTTTATAGTCAAGTATCATCACCATTTCAACATTTTGCATATACATGTATTTTCATGTCTTATGCTGTGCCAATTGACATAAGGAAATGAAATAAATAACAAAATCAAGAACTCTATCATTAACTTTGTGTATCTCAATTAAATGTAGTTGTAAAGAACTTTAAAACCTGTTGCTATGGTAATTATTGAAACAAAAGGATATTTATAGACTACCTCACCTTTTGAATTCTGCTGAAATATTTTTCACTTGTTCCGGAGTCATTCTGAATATCACTTTTACACGCTGATCATCATTAATTAATGAAATCTGAAAAAAAAAAAATTTTATTAAGAAATCTGTATTTCTTGTGTATATATATATATATATATATATATATATATAAATATATAAAGGTTATGTAAAATCTCATTATCTCAAAATTGATGGGACCACCCCAATTACTTTGAGGTATCCAGAATTTGAGATTACAAAAATATTAATTAATACTGATTTATCTATAAGAATTGGGGCCAGATGATTAACTTTGATATAACCAGAATTTTGACTTAAAATCTGATTATGACATAATGAGATTCCACTTTAGTAAAATTTCTCTGAAAGTAGCAATTTCCTTTTGTAATTTGTCCTTTTGCAATAAATAAATTAGTGAATATCATTATTTTACATAAAAAAGATGATAATCTTAATGTTGCTATATAACATTATTTTACTTCCACGAATTGCTAAGCTGTACATTTGTTAAAAAATAATTTTATATGAAAAACAAAAACAAATTGTAAATTTATATTTTTGTAAGATCCCAAACCATGTTAACTAATTTGAGTCTTGTACAAATTTATAACTTACTCGAACTATAGCATCATCTGAATTTCCATTCACATCCAAAACACTGACATTCATCAGAAAATAGCCGTTCATGTCAGCCTTAAAGAATGTATCCGTCTTCACAGTTCCATTTGGAAATAAGCGGAAAGTCTTGGAGCCAATTGCTTCACTAAGCGAGTCTGGATAAATGCCAAGATGATTAAGATGGTAGGTATGAGCGCTGTTGTTCCCAATGTCCACATCTATCACTTCATCCTGAAATAAGATTTATACTACAGTGGAACCACCTGTCTTGACAGACCACACCATTAGTCAACGAAATGTGGTCTCCCAAGACAGGTGGTATCTAAAAAGGTTTTATTTCAAGGATTATTTAACAAGATGGTTTTCAGAAAGTGGTCTGAAGAGACCGGTGGTCTCTTATAAGAGTGGTCTGAAAAGACAGGTGTTACTGTATTCCATGAATCATCCCAGCATTAAAGTTTAACAAGAGGCTAGAAAGAAACTGACAAATCATTTGAATTCTCCTACCTATCAACAGAACCTCAGACCTAGGCATTTATACTGTCTACCTGGACATCTTTTCTCATTTAATTTAGAGCCGGCCTGGCTCAGTCGGTAGCGCGCTCGACTCTGGATCGTGAGGTCGTGAGTTCGAGTCCCGCCGACGACAGGTTGGTTTCCTGTCTTTCGGATGAGACAGTAAAAACTGGAGGTCCCGTGTCACAGTAGGTGTCGGCACGTTAAAGAACCCTCACTGCTCAATGGCCGTAAGTGCCGAGCATAGGCCAAAATTTGAAGCCCTTCACCGGCATTTGGTGACGTCTCCATATGAGTGAAATATTCTTGAGTGGGACGTTAAACAACAATAAAACAAACAAACAAAAATCTCATTTAATTTTCACAAATTTAAAATGAAAGTGAAATTTTGAAGCTAAATAATTGAAGCATGAAGATTGATGTCATCCATGACACTATACAATTTAGGGCGAATATGTTCTTTGTCATAAAAGTGTGACAATTTCCCGGTATACTGTAAATCTGACATTGTTTGATAATGCTACTCTGTGAAGCTTCATAACATATCATCTCTAAAGAGACAGAAGTAGAAGACGGAAATATTCAAAACTTTATACTTGACACACCCACACAAAATGATGGACAGGTTACAACAGATCATATCAGATCTTATTATGTTATCTGGTAACTCAAGCAGAAAATCACAAACGGAAATGAGAAAATGCCATCACTACAGAATTTTACCAATAAATGCCAGGGTTGTAATTTTAGATGCCAAACTGATATGAATTCTTGCAGCATTTTCTGTCATAATATTGCTGATTCATGGGAAATTTCTGATTATTTTCCATCCAAAATGTTTGTTGCAGAATTTCAAGCCTTGTTTAAAATTACAGACAACTGAACACTCTGTGATTTTCAGTGTAAAACAATGAGTAGCAATCACTTTTTCCAAGATGTGTATTGATTTAACTTAAACCACCTAGGCATTATTAATGCAATAATAGCATAGAAAGTGCATTGAGTTATGTCATAAGTTGCAACAATGTCATCACATACCCCTTCACAATACAGCACTGGAATGCCAAGGTATTGTTTTCAGGTTTACAATAGCTATACAACTGTTCATTAAAATTATTTTGGAGTCATAAAATTCAAAATCAAATATTTCAAAGTTGTCCAGTATATACATTTGTAAATTCATATTTTTGAAGATTCAAATGAACTACATTTGTATTGTTCAATTTTATGGGTAAGACAATATTTCACTGCGTGTTTGAACATGGAATGAAGCACCTGTTTACCTTGAGGTTGTAGATAACCTCTCCAAACTGAGTTTTCCTTGTGATACCAATACTGAGAAACTTTGTAACAAATCTAGGTGGGTGATCATTAATGTCCTTTATGGGAACTTGGACCCAGAGAAGTGTTCTGTTGCTTGAAACATATTCTGCAGGTGCTACAGATCTGAACACTGATCTCTTTCTTCTTCTGTTGTTTTCCATGTTAAAATAACTGTATGGTGTTGCCCAGATGACCAAGTTGACAGTATCTATAGGCTGTCGTGATGGATTCTTGTCACCATCTCGGTCTATGCTTTTGGTGAGGTAGAGCTCTCCAGTTTGGTTGAGGTAGAAATAGTCCTTCATTTTACCCCCTAAAGAGAAAAAGCACATTAATACTTTTTAATAAAACTGATAAACATGCTTAGTGAACAATTACATGTACCCAGTACTTTACCATTGCTGCAGCTGCTGCTGTTGTTGGAATTTTGAAACCTGTCGTGAGAGACCACCCAATATTCCACCAAAATGTGCTCCTTCAAGAAAGATGGCTTCTCAAAAGGGGCTTCATTGTAAAGGATAACTAGAACTTCAATATGTGGTTTGTGGATTTGGTCTTTCAAGATGGGTATTCTCATGAGACAAATTCCAGAACACTCCTACTATATATTACAACCATTACTACTAATATTGATGATTACTGAGAATGACTCTTCATCGGCTCTGTTTGATTATCCTTCATGGCAAATTAAATTAAAATATGAACTTGATCTAATTTATAAAATCAAATTCATGAAAACTTTGGAAAATACAAATATGTATATTTGATCACATTAAATAAATTGCTTCATACGTCTCTGATTTTCATTATCTTTAAAGCATATCTTTTAGCATTCATGACCTTCTAATTTTGATCTTAAATGAACTTATAACTAAATGAACAGAAACTGAATGCTGCTCAGTTATATACTAATAATAAAACAGAAAAAGAGAAAAAAAATTATCCCTTTCAGATTTTAAGATTTTAGTCAATGACATAAAGGTGCCCCTTGTCTAATACCTTAGCTACATGAATAAATCCATATTTCTGCTAAAATATATTTGCATCTAATTAAAGCATCGATAAGATTTGTTTCCCTTTTCACTCAAATTTGTTGATTTTGGTAAATTCAATCCCTTTATATTATATTTATAGTGTTCCTGTGACACTCAATTTTACCGTTCTTTACTACTGTTCAGTTCACTACATATATCAAGTATGACAGGCATGTATCAGGTATGTGATAAGTAAATATAAGAATATCAGGAATGTGAATCCATATTGGTGAAACTCATCTGTAGGAGTTAATTGAGCAAAATTTTAAAAAAGAAGGAATTCCTAGAGGAAAATTCTAATCCCTGAAATTCATTTTTTTTTTTTTTTGTGAATTCACTTTTGTCCTACTTCTGTACAGATACAGGTAAGTAAATAGCAAGAACTATTCAGTGTCACACAACATCATAAAAACATCACATAATGTTTACCTATCAAATAGTAAAAGGTAAGAGTGTTGTTAACATCACTATCTCTGTCAACAGTAATATTCACATTTCCAACAAAGGCAAAGTTTTGCTCTTCTGACACAGGTTCAAGTTTATATGGTTCCATATCCGGACCACGTGGAAATTCAGGCTCCTGGTCATCAATATCTATCAACTTAATGACAACAGTGATAGAATTCTCCAGGACGTTAGGTACTCCACTATCATTAGCAATGATTTTTATCTGAAAATGTAATATATACATGTATTATGTAATATGTACATATATTATCATTTATACAACAAACACAACTTTGTAACTGACCCTATTTCTATTTCCTAGCAAAAACTACAGGAGATGTTTATACAGTAAAACCTGCTATAGCGGCCACCTCTATATAAGGATCACCTGCCTATAAAGGCCAGTTTTGAAAAGTCCCTTGACTGCATACTTCAACTAAATTGAACCTGTGTATAAGGGTCACCTGCACATAAAGGCCAATATTTTCTGGTCCCTTGGGTGGCCCCTATATACAGGTTTTACTGTATATGTTTCCTACATCTGATACAAGCCCTCGTAACACTGTATACCTGGAAATGTTCACTCCTGTTTATCTTTTGCTATTTTTGCTCTTAAATGAGACTGGGCAAAGATAGCAAAATTTTCTAGCTAAATAATTGAAGCAGAGGTGTACAGATCATACATGAGACTATGTTGATTTTGGGGAAATTGAAGATGGGGTGAATATGTTTCCTGTTATGAAACAGAAACAGGCAAAAATAACCAAGGGCGAAAATTTCCAAGTAAACAGGAGCAGTATCAAATTCTGAGTTCAAATCCAAATCAACTCTTCTGATAAAACTACAAGCACTGTAGATCTGTGAGTATTGATAAAAAATACATATCCCCTACCCGTGAAAACCATTATTAAGGGAATAGTGAGCAATTACAAAAACTAAATTTAACCGTAATCAGATGGATGACTGCAGACAAAACTTTAGTGTCCCCAGTTCATTGCTAGTGGATTAAAAAAGAGAGGGTAAAATGTCTAATAAAGAGAGGGTAAGAAATCTACTAAAGTAAGGGTAAAATGCCTAATAAAAATAGGGTAAAATGTCTGGCAGAGAGAGGGTAAAATGTCTAATAAAGAGATGGTAAAATGTCTGATAAAGAGAGGGCAAAATGTCTAGTAAAGAGAGGGTAAAATGTCTAATAGAGGATAAAATGTCTAATAAAGAGAGGGTAAAATGTCTAGTAAAGAGAGTTCAAAATGTCTAGTAAAGAGAGGGTAAAATGACTAATAAAGAGAGGGTAAAATGTCTATTAAAGAGAGGGTAAAATGTCTAATAAAGAGAGGATAAAATGCCCAATAAAGAGAGCGTAAAATGTCTAATAAAGAGAGGGTAAAAAGTCCAGTTATGTATAATTTAATGTATTCCACCCAATCAAGTTTATATTAATCATAATAGTCCTGACAGATAAGATTACTTATATCAAATTACTATTATAGAAACATTTACACCTGGACAGGTGTCATATGTTCTATATTTATCACCAGTATTTTTACATTGTAGACTTATCATACGTACTTCATATGAAGCCTGGATTTCTCTGTCCAGCACCTCATTAGTAATCAACTCGCCACTGTCTTTGTCCAGTTTAAACTTCTGATAATCATTTTCTGGGGACAGGTAGTAATGGACTTCAGCATTTTTACCATGATCTTCATCATCTGCAATGACCTTGATCACACTGGTTCCTTTGGGTTGTTGCTGAGAAATACAGAGAATTAATGCTAGTTGTGTAAGTGTCAAACAAACACACACATACATACACACACACACACACACACACACACATACATACAGAAAGACACACACACACTCATACATACAGAAAAAGACACACAAACAAACATACAGAAAAAGACACACACACTCATACATACAGAAAAAGATGAACACACACACACATACAGAAAAAAACACACACACACTCATACATACAGAAACACAAAAATACACACTTGTAATACACATTCATGCATATACACTCATAAATACACAAAAACTGCATCTGATGGTTCAGTAATTGTTAATGTGTACCGGTACATACTGTTTTCTACCCAATAAGTGCCCAGGGTGCTAAAAAGATCTGAAAAAAGGGTGGGTGCTTGGGACCAATTAAGAGTAAAACTGACATGAAACAGTTAATTTTCATACAGCAGAGTGGTAAAGTTGTCATAAATAAGGACACCTGTTGAGATTCTTTTCTTGCAGGGGAGCTACAGATAAACTGTTACTAACATTTTGCTGGTCCACATCTTCTCGTCAACCGGCAAGAAGAAAAAGAGGGTGAGTAAATCTGAGCTATAGGTGTGCGTAGGGGGTGGGGGTGGGGGTGGGGGGGTGTTATAGATATATGCACGTACTGGGTAGAATACATCACTTATGGAACTTAAGGTCTTAAAGCAGATACAGCAAAACTAATTCAAAGGAACACTTGATAACATGTCACATGTTCTTCAACTTTCTGATTAAATAAAGGGTAAATACGGTAGAACTTTGATGAGTCAAACTTCAATGAGTCAATTTTCTCAATGTTTTGAACTTCCTGAATGTTTGTTTGTTTGTTTATTGCTGTTTAATATCTCATTCAAGAATAATTCACTCATATGGAGATGTCACCAAATGCCGGTGAAGGACTTCAAATTTTGGCCTATGCTCCCGATTGATATTGTTGTTTAATGCGAAGTCAAAATTAACATGTGTATGAAATAGTTTCATGGTAATTTTTTTTTTTCTCATTAACACTCATTTAATTTTCACAAAAATTGAGTTAATATTAGCACTTATTATAAATTACTATGACTGTATATGTCTTAAATGGTTTAAAAGCAGTCATATACACCTTATACAACCTCTAAATCTAAAAACGTATGATTCGCGGTTACCATCCATGAGTTGAAGTCCCTATGTTCCAAACTTTTCCAGGTGGTCCCTTGAGACTCATTGAAGTTCTACTGTAAAAAGGTATCAATGTCAAGTAACTGCACTAAAATCTGTAATAAGTTCATGTAATAATTCCTACCTCTAGAATTTGCAGGGTAGCTTTTGGTCCTTTGGGTTGGATAAACTTTGGTGGATGAAGGTTCACATCAACTATGTTCAAATATATGGTCTTGTTAGAGGACAGCTGAATATGTGTTCCTCTATCAGTTGCTTTAACAGTGATGTAATAGATCCCAACCTTTCCCAGTAAATCTACATTACACTTTAAAGCACCTTCATAAAGTTTCTTTTCTGTATTGTAGACTGTATCAATAGAGAACCATGTATCTGTGGCATTTGTTTCATGTGGAACTAACTCATAATCAACAGTGCCATTCTCCCCATTGTCTGGATCAACTGCAGTAATCATTTCTAATACTGTACCAGCCTGGACATATTCATAGACATCTTTTGGTACAGACCCACTGTTAATTATTACAGGAGCATTGTCATTGACATCAAGTATGTCGATAGTTATGGGGCTTGTCTGCTGTACTCTCTGATTTTTGGGATCACCGATATTGTCCCTGGCTATCACTCTTATTGTGTAACTCTTCTTTGTCTCATAATCTAATACTTTGTTGACATATATCGCACCCTACAGGAAAACAGAAAAATAAAATACTTCAATGTCTGCAATGTTCTACAAAACTTCTATAATAATAGTTTGCTATTCCTGTAAATGGCTTCATTTCGTCTTTCACATATATCCTTGCAATGCCATTTTTAGCACACAAATTAGTTTTTTTCATAATAAGCATATATTTATACAAAACAAACCCACACTTAAGATTATCAACAAACATTTATCTATTAAAGATTTTAAAATTTAGTAAGTTTAATCACCTGGAAATATGAAAAATATTAAAAAAAAATCCGGGGTACAGGAAGCTGAGATACCCTATTATTGATGTGCATAAAAACAGATGGCCAGAGGAATATATATAAATATATATATATGAAGGATTATTTTTCATTTTTGAAAAAGCATGGAATATATATGCAATGGATCATGGAAAAAAAGTTCTATGCAGCACAAAGATGAACAAATATGCAAATAAGATTGTTAATGTTAAATTAGCATTGACATAACAAACATCTTACTGTTTCATTGTTGATTGCTAAGCTTCCATCATCACCAGTGACTTGGAGAGAATAAAATATCTTCCCAAAACTTCCTATATCAGCATCTGTAGCCGTGATGGTGGTTATTCTTGTATTGACTGCTGCGTTTTCTGATATGCTGTACTGTAGATTGTAACGGAGGAAAATAGGAGTGTTGTCATTTACGTCAATAACCGTCACTGTGACAGTGGCAGTCGATGACAGTGATGGACTTCCCGTGTCTTTGGCTATCACAGTGAAGTGTACGGTGGCATTAATTTCTCTGTCCAACTTATGCTTAAGAGTTACAATACCTGAAATCATTAGAATAAATTATTGTCTACTTGGAAATTTTTGCTCCAGTTTGATCCTCTCCATTTTTGCCCTTAGATGAGTGGGCACTTTTAAAATGAAAGCGAAAATGAAGAATGAGATACATGTCATCCATGAGACTATGGTGATTTAGGGTTAAATTAACTCATTAACCCCTGAAAATCATTGGACTATTCTGTAAATCAATGACTTAAACTGGTCCAAATGTGGCATTAGGGGTGAAATTAAGACAGGGTGAATGTTTTCTGCTGTAAAAGGGCAAAAATTCCTACGGGCGAAAATTCCTGGTATATTAGTTAGTTAGTTATTGTTTTACGCCACTTTCAACAATATTCTAAATATATCATGGCGGCCCGTGTATACAGTGGTGCAAACTGAACAAATGATGTTTGGTTTTTATCTAAATTAATACAACATCATAGAGACATACCTATGGTGCAGAGTATATCAAATCTTACTTGGTACAGTCAAACTTGTCTATAAACACCACCCAGGGAAACCGCAAAAGTAGCTGTTATAGACAGGTGGCCTTTAGAAAGAGGTTTATTCATGATAAAAAAGTTAACAAAGGTTATATTTGAATGGCCTTTATTGGCAGGTGCCCGTTATTAAGAGGTGGCCTTGAATGCAGACAAACTTGTCTAGCAAAAGGAGACATTATAGACAGGTGACCTTTACAAAGGTTAACAAAGGTTATGTTTGAATGGCCTTTACAGGCAGTTAAATTGCCCTTTTATTGCAAGTTTGACTGTAAGCTGTAATGTAGCAGAAAGTGACTACCATAGATGTGTGTACTTAATTTCATGACATGAATATATCAGATCTTAACTTATCACTTATATCGATGACCATAGCATGTAACAAATATCACAGTCTTGGTTAATGGCAAATGAAGTGAATATTAATGGTTACAAACTGGATATCCATCTGTTGTGTTTCTTACCTGTATCTTCATCAATAACACTAAAAGCATTGGCAGCATCTGTACCAATACTGTATTTGATATTCTGGTTTTTATCCTTGTCTGTTGCTGACACTGTGAGTACAACATCATTTATCTCCCTTGCCTCAGATATGTTCACATTGTAGATGTTGGTGGGGACAAATATTGGCTTATTATCATTGTAGTCCATAATGGTGATGGTTAATGTAGCTAAAAACATGTTAAAGATATGCGTTACTGAGCAATAAAGAGTAGGACTAAAAAGTATGATATATATATATATATATATGTGTGTTTGTGCGTGTGTGTGTGTGCATGTGTGTCTGTGTGTGTGTGTGTGTGTGTGTGTGTGTGTGTGTGTGTGTGTGTGTGTGTGTGTGTGTGTGTGTAAAAAACACATTTTAGAGTGAATATAGTCCAATAGGGATGTGATTTCATAATGGTGAAAAAGGAGGAATATGGTTCAATCATTAGTTGGGGTATAAAGGGGAAAATAAAGATTCAACATTGCAGCAAAATTTTGAAAAAGGAGGAATTCCTCCAATTGGAGGAATATTTGTCATCCCTTGACCAAACAAATTTCATCATTCTTTTTGACTACCTGTAGCTGTTTGTTCATCTTTTGGAGGCCTCCATGCATTCATATCCATAACGAGGATCTTAAGGACAACTTTCTCAGCAGTTTCCCTATCTAGATGTGATTTGACATATACAGCTCCAGTTTGTGGGAAAACGTCAAAGTAATCCTGGAAGTAGTAACGTAGACTTGTACAATATACAGTAAGAGCTAGGCTATGTTTGTTTGATTGGTGATTTACGCCACACACAACAAAGTTTTAGTTACTGCATAACAGGTATTTTCTACAACAAATTCCAATTTCTAGTAGAAGGAAAATGATCAAAAACACCTCAGTTCTGAAGTGATTGTTCCATCACATACATTTCTATGCGTGCCAGGTATTGTGGTCTAATTATCCTATGATTAACTTATACACCTGTTCTGTAACTGTAATTTGATACCTGGCATAAGAGATTTAACTACTGAACTACTCTGGCCAGTTTTAGGCACAGCATAAGTGATTGCTCAGGGTCATTTTCAATAAAATGTCTATCTCAACCAATTAAGTGCATATGACAGATATATCTGTCACGAAGTTAACTTTCCCTGAATGCGTAAGACAGATATACCTGTCATCAAAAAGTAAAAAATCAGAACATCATTTGATCGGTAAATAAGATAAAGAAACCCTACTGCATAGTTTTTTTATTTGTTTATTTGCTGTACTGTTGTCATCTGTTCGTGATGTAAACCAGAGTCCAAAATATTGGTGCCGAAACTTAGCAACGACGTGTCATGCGTGTTTACATGTACCTAGCAACAGTAATTAGGCAACGTCATAAAGATAATGCCGCATAATAATACGCACTGAAGTGGTTAAAGTAAGTAAAGAGGATTGATGGTGGAATCTGCCGAATCTTAATAGGTCATTGTCGGAATATTTGTCACTAAGAACTATATCTGAATGTAATGATAAGTGTCTGAAGTCCTAGAGAAATGCACAACACCGCTATCCGAAAAGAAAAGATGGACTTATGCTATATACTCACCGAGTGACCGGGCTCGCATAGGAACATATGCAGCAGAAAATGTTTTGATGTTAATACAACATTTCTGGTTTCACATGTTTTGAAAATGTTTTTAAAAAGAATATTGAAATAAATCTGAAACATAAACATAAGTACATATCCATTATTTTATTTCTTATTTTATGTTTGAATGGAAATGCAAAAATTGAAAATGCAAAAATGAAAATGCTACCTTTGAAGGGTCAAATCGCAAAAAAAAACCAGCAGAAAATACCCGTTAAATAGTATATGGTGACGACACAGGAGACACAGATCTAGAACAGGATTGTGTTTTAGAACATTGATCCTGACCGTCCTCAATGAAGGTCAAGGTTACAGTGGCCATTACAAGGGAATACCTTGTAACTACAAGCTTGATGACATTACAAGGGAATACCTTGTAACTACAAGCTTGATGACATTACAAGGGAATACCTTGTAACTACAAGCTTGATGACATTACAAGGGAATACCTTGTAACTACAAGCTTGATGACATTACAAGGGAAATACCTTGTAACTACAAGCTTGATGACATTACAAGGGAATACCTTGTAACTACAAGCTTGATGACATTACAAGGGAATACCTTGTAACTACAAGCTTGATGACATTACAAGGGAATACTTTGTAACTACAAGCTTGATGACATTACAAGGGAATACCTTGTAACTACAAGCTTGATGACATTACAAGGGAATACCTTGTAACTACAAGCTTGATGACATTACAAGGGAATACCTTGTAACTACAAGCTTGATGACATTACAAGGGAATACCTTGTAACTACAAGCTTGATGACATTACAAGGGAATACCTTGTACATGTAACTACAATCTTGATGAATGTGATTAAATAAACATTCCACAATGAGCGTTAGTTGATTATCGTGTTTATCTAACTCAATTAGTTAATTTTCAAAATATGAAAAGATACAAGATTAACAGTGTCTTTTCAAATTTTGAAAATTAACTAACAAGAGTTAGATAAACGTGATAATCAACTTACACGAATTGCTGAATCTGTTTCTACCATAACGGAAAACATTGGTCATATGGATTATTAGCCTTCATCACATCTAGACACTATCGGGCTCAGACTCTCATTATCGCGTCAAACCTGTACCTCGCTTTAAATTCCAGATTACATCAAAATGTCAAAGGTAGGAAAACTGATCCCTTTCCTTCCAATTACTTTAATCGCCAACTTTGTCGGCCAACAACTGGTCTGATGCAACTCCATGTACAAACATTTTGTTACAGTAGTGGTGCGGGCTCGGCCAATGGGATTTATTCAGTCCCATTGGTTATTTGTAGATGTTTGACTAACCGCAGTTTCGTTTATACAACCTCTTGCACAAGTTATGGTAGAAAATGAGTTTTAAATTACAACAGCCAACAATTTTTGTGAAGCTTTTGATCATACATACCTGGATATTATTGGAGACGATGTCTACATCATTGCCTGCTTCATCTGTAGCCGATATAGATCCGTTTATAATACTGTACATCAAATTGTGGTTAAGATCTCGATCTTTTGCTGTGTAATTAACGACTACACTATTTATAGCTGCGTTCTCATTTACAGACACAGATCTCGATTCGGGACTGAAGTAGGGTTTGTCATCATTGACATCTGTCACAGTAATATTTACGACACAATAACCGACCAATGCTGTGGCACCTCTATCGGTAGCAGAAACATTTAAGATATAGTTATCCTTTTCCTCACGATTTAACTTTGCACCATACTCTACACTCAGATTCCCTGTCCGGAAGTTTATCCGGAACTTATCCTGTGCACCACTATCTATACGATAGATAAACTCATTATTCGGATTGGTACCATCCATATCTGTAGCTTTTACGCTCAAAATGACAGAGATATCAGTTGTATTCTCTGGAATGCTGATGCTGTAGTAAGGTTGGATGAACTTTGGTGCATTATCGTTCTCATCCTGAAAATATTCCAATACAATGAATCAGATATACATGCTGTTTATTTCAGTATGTGTGAAATTGTCATGAAAAAAACTAGTCACTCTCAATACATAGTGTGGGGTATGCAGTCTTAGTTATTGCAAATATGTTACCTCTCTTGCGTAGCCAGGACTAAAATACCAAAGACATTTGCTCATCGGCAACACATCTTGATGGATCATTGTATTTTTTAAACATCATTCATGATACCAAAGACAGAAAAAACGGTGGGACACCTTTATGACTTTGATATTTACAAAACAAAAAAACACATACCTCTACTTCAATGGTAATATTGATGGAACTTTTATTAACAGGAATACCAAGGTCATATGCTTCAATTTCTAGTGGTATTTTCCCTTGAAGAGACGGGTCCAATTTTTCATAATCTACAGGACTGACAAGAGTTATTTCCCCTGTGATAGCATTTATAGTGAAATTGTTCTGTAAAGCTGGAGGTGCTGTCACAATTCTGTATTGAACTTTGCTATTGTTTGTAGCCGGATCATCTTCATCATTTGCCTACAAATGAAGTGCATTGTGAGTTGATATACAATTATAAACAAGCTTTTATCTTCATACGCTGATGACTATGCCAATTGATTATAACTACCTGTAGCTTTGACTACAATAATTATTTCCCCGTAATATCAGTGTAAATATACAGGTTTAAATATTAAGGTTTGCCCAGTTGTCTGGGACGAGTCCATTTTGCATTCGGACAAGTTGATGTTACATTTACTTGTCTGAAAGTTGAATATCAGCAAGTCATTATGAATTTGGACACACAGATTTAAATACTACTTGTCATGCTAGACAAGTCAAAATTTTAATCACTGTTCACCCCTGGTCTACCAAAATAAAAGTGGCATGTCCAGGTTCTTCAAGAAGCCAAAACAATACAGTCTTTTTGCTAGAAAATTGTGATGAACAGGTAAAACATTTTACAAATTATTCTGATTCCATGCATTATATTTAGCTCTAATACAAAATTTGTTTAAAATCTGAGGTAAAAAAATTCAGGTTTTTTTACCAGATATATAGCAAACAGACAGACATACATACCCCTCCCCATACCCATGGGTCTACAAACAGCAGCATAGAAACTATACCTCTAGTATAAGTGGTCCCCTCAGGAAGACTAACTGCCCTTCTTTCACAGTAGAGAAATACTCATCCCTCAAGAAGACTGGTGCATTATCATTTTGGTCAGTGACAATAACTTGGAGTTCCACAGTGGATCTGAACCCCCCACCATCCTTAGCTTCACCAGTCAAGTAATATTCTGCTACTTTCTCTCTATCCAAGTCCGCATTTGATGTCACAAGGCCAGTCTTATTATTGATGACAAATCTGGAAGCCAAAGAAAAATTAAATGAACAGAAAATTACCATCTCCTTGGAATTTGAATTTTGAATTATGAATAGTGATTAAGGCCACACTCAACAATTTTTCAGCTATATGGTGGCTGCCAGTTTCTAATAGTTACAGCGTACCAGAATAGAGACCACCAGCCTTTGGCAAGTAAAATGACAAATTTTCCGACAAAAATTCAGCTTAGATTCCTGTGGGGTTCAAACCTGCGTTGGCCAGAATTGAGATGCCATCTTCTTGGAAAACATTTTATGAAATTACAAAGCATTTATCATTATATAACAAATTTGGCAACTCATCAAGTTTCATCAAAATCTTTTAAATCCTGATGAACTTTAGAAATGTCATGGTTTATCATTGAATCATAATTTGTCCGAGGTGTTCTGATTCAGTGCTTTAGTATTGTGGATCAGCTGATAGGCATTGCTCTTCATTTTGAAATGCAAATGCAAAATTTCAAGATTTTTCAAAGGAAATATAATAAGTGAGCAAAACTGGTGAAAAATTGGGGTTGGGCATATTTCAATGGGTCCATCAAGGCACATTCACCAATTTTTTAAATTTTTTTTTGGCCCAGTTTAAAAAGCAACAACACTGTGTATACAAAGCTCTGATTCATACCTTCCATTTCCACCGCGTAGTGAGTATGTGATTTCACCATTGATGCCATCATCTTTATCTGTGGCCTGAAATAAGATATGACATGATTCAAAAATTGTATACAGTGTACTTTATAAGTATACGCTTACATATGTATACTTCCTGTTGGTTTATACTGTATAGTAACAATTAAATTACAATCATGTAAGCCAACTGTCGGTTTTTACAGAGTACAGTAAAGATATTGCGTAAGTTGACTTTTGGTATTCACAGAGTACAGTAAAGATATCATGTACGCCAACTGTTTGTTTTTTACAGTGTACAGTGTACAGTAAAGATATCATGTAAGCTGACTGTTGATTTTTACAGTGTACAGTAAAGATATCATGTAAGCCGACTGTTGATTTTTACAGTGTACAGTAAAGATATCATGTAAGCTGACTGTTGATTTTTACAGTGTACAGTAAAGATATCATGTAAGCCGACTGTTGACTGTTTTTTTAGTGTACAGTAAAAAGATATCATGTAAGTGCCAGTAACTGTTGTTTTTTACAGTGTACAGTAAAGATGATACATGTAAGATATCCGACTGTTGTTTTTTACAGTGTATCAGTAAGCTGACTGTTGATTTATCATGTAAGCTGACTGTTGATTTTTACAGTGTACAGTAAAGATATCATGTAAGCTGACTGTTGATTTTTATAGTGTACAGTAAAGATATCATGTAAGCTGACTGTTGATTTTTATAGTGTACAGTAAAGATATCATGTAAGCTGACTGTTGATTTTTACAGTGTACAGTAAAGATATTATGTAAGCCGACTGTTGATTTTTACGGTGTACAGTTTTTAAGATATCATGTAAGCTGACTGTTGATTTTTACAGTGTACAGTAAAGATATCATGTAAGCCGACTGTTGTTTTTTACAGTGT
This sequence comes from Atrina japonica, assembly GCA_030159075.1. NCBI lineage: Eukaryota > Metazoa > Mollusca > Bivalvia > Pterioida > Pinnidae > Atrina > Atrina japonica. The sequence continues at coordinate 102,082 of BROG01000728.1, read as the reverse complement.
ACAGTAAAGATATCATGTAATGACTGTTGTAAGTACAGTAAAGATATCGACTGTAAGCTTGATTTTTACAGTGTACAGTAAAGATATCATGTAAGCTGACTGTTGATTTTTACAGTGTACAGTAAAGATATTATGTAAGCCGACTGTTGATTTTTACAGTGTACAGTAAAGATATCATGTAAGCTGACTGTTGATTTTTACAGTGTACAGTAAAGATATCATGTAAGCCGTCTGTTGATTTTTAAAGTAAAGATATCATGTACGCCAACTGTTGATTTTTAAAGTAAAGATATCATGTAAGCCAACTGTTTGTTTTTTACAGAGTACAGTAAAGATATCACGTAAGCCGACTGTTGATTTTTAAAGTAAAGATATCATGTAAGCCGACTCTTGGATATATTTACTGTTGCATAACAGCAAAAATACTGTTGTGTAATAAAGATTCGTGACTGTTGTTTTTAACAGCATTCACGAAGCCAACTGATATCTTGTAAACACCATACGACTGTAAGCCAACTGTTGTTATAACACCATAGAGTAAAGATATCATGTAAGCAGATTGTTGTTTTTAACAGCATACAGTAAAAATATCATGTAAGCCAACTGTTGTTATTTTACAGAGTACACCATACAGTAAAGATATCATGTAAGCCGACTGTTGGTTTTTACAGTGTACAGAAAAGATCAAATTTACATGCAAGCTTGTTGTTTTTTTTTACAGTGTACTATCCATTCACATGTATGTTATATGTTACAAAATACAGTGTATTGTAAAAGTTAACTTACATGTATTGTGATAACACTAGAACCTTGAGGACAATTTTCTGCAATATAAGCTTTATAGATAGTTTGATTAAATATCGGTTGATTGTCATTCATGTCTTCAATCTCAAGGATTACAGTGGCAGTACTGCTGTAATGTTGTACTGTAGAGATTTCCTTTGCTACAATCTGAAATATTGAATACATAATGTAAGTGTACAATAATTCTATGTAATATCTTATAATATAAGGTAACTGTACTCATACACAAAGAAAATGAGTTGTGTTCAATAACAGGTACGATAGTCTGATTTATGTTAATATTCATAATTCATCATTAAATCTAAAATATTAAACTAACATCAGAACCTAATTCCATGTACTGGAAGGTTCCATGGCTACCAAAATTGAATTTGAATAAAAAACATAATTGTGGAGTGAAAAAAAAGTGTTTGTGTAATACCTAAAATAAAAAAGAAGTAGATCACCTCATTTAGAAGACCACCTATTAGTATCACCTCACAGGCAAATGTATTACTTAAAGATATATAGTTAGTAGATGTCACTTAGAAGACCACCTAAAGATCACCTTACTTAGAAGACCACCTCACTTAGTAGACCACCTCACTTAGTAGATCACCTCATTTAGAAGACCACCTCACTTAGTAGATCACCTCACTTAGAAGACCACCTTACAATCAAGACCATGAATATTCAGTCTTTATTTTTATTTTTATTTTTAATTTATGTCACTCTCAAGAATTTTTAAGATATATGGTGGCAGCCAGTTTTTAACAGTGGAGGAGAGAACCCGGGTACAATGTACCCAGGTACAATGTACCCAGGTACAGACTGCTGATATTCCGAAAGTAAACTGGCAAACTTTCTCACAAAAATCAGCTTAGGTTCCAGCGGGGATCGAACCCGAACCTGCACTGATTGGAGGTGAGAGACTTCATGGTTTAAAGCATGATGCTCTAATCACTTTGCCACAAAGGCCCCACTAAACACATAGTCTATCGGTTATATTCTTACCTCAAATGTAATATTATGCATTTTTTCGTAGTCCAAATTTTTCGAGTTATTAACTCTGATCTGAATGGATGAACCAGAATATATTTCACTAGGTAAAGGAGCAAAGTCGTGATATGGCAAACCATCCTTCATCAGTGTCAATTCAAAATGACTGTTTTGTCCCTGCAAGACATCAGAAAAGATGAAATAGACATATGAGCATAATATGTTTTCCACAAAATACCATTAGCATAAAGTACATATTGGAAAAGAATTTGATAAAATTTTACTGTTTGAAAAGTTCAGATACTTTAATTTCTTCACTCTATGTGCATAAATCATGATAAATTCTATGATAAATTCACCTTGCTGATATTTCCAAATTTCAATTTCAATCAGTATTTTCTTGAAGTATTTAATTACTATATCATCTCGTGATCAGCAAATCTATGGAACTATCAATTTTTATTACAGATTAACAGCAGTCATTTAGCCCATGTCTTGTAAAGTACAGAACCAAACCATTGCATTCATGCAATGTTATGCAATGTCTAATACAAGATAATGTTTACCTGACCTTTATAATACTAGATGCTTAAACCTGGTTGTTGTAAACCAAAACAAAGCAGTTTACTTGATCTTTGTCTTTACCTTAACTTTATTATACAAGGTCATGATAACCTTATCTTTGTAGCACAAGATAATATTACTTGATCTTTGTCTTTACCTTAACTTTATTATACAAGGTCATGATAACCTTATCTTTGTAGCACAAGATTATATTACCTGATCTTTGTCACTAACAGACATGATAACATTTGTATCGACTAGTGATATTGGTACACCATTCTGCATGTTTTCTACTATTGTTGCTTTGTAAACATCACTGTTGAATTGTGGGGGATTATCATTTACATCGGATACCGTGATTGTCACTAGTGTTGTGGCACTTGTTTCGCCAGAGTTGGAACCATTGACTACTTCTGATGCCTTCAAAATAAAACATACAATGATGAAAATCAAATCTTGTTTGCTAAAAGGCAGGGTAGATATATACACACAGATGAAAATTAAATCATGAACATGAAAAGACAAGGTACAATAACAAGATATAAGAGAAATGTTTAGGATAGCAAGGATATAAAATGGACAAATATAATTGTCAAACTCAAAATACATACACACATCATACAAAAACACAGAGAGAGAGAGAGAGAGAGAGAGAGAGAGAGAGAGAGAGAGAGAGAGAGAGAGAGAGAGAGATAAAGATGGAGAGAGAGACAGACAGAGACAGACAGACAGACAAAGAGGACAAAAAAAAAGAAAAGGATATACATTATTATGATTATGGTAACATACTGACAAACTTCCTTTATTTCTGTCAGACAACTTACCGCTACTTGCATTGCATACACTCCGCCTTTCTGTTGTACTTCTGTAGAGTCACGATCTAAGGTTTTATTTATGGTAATCCATCCAGATGTAGAATTAATTTTAAAATTGTTGTAATCACCTACAAAATTTAATGTACACTTTAAAAGTTTTAAAAGTAAATGAAATGTAGTTTATATAACAATTTTCATTTGAAATAAAAGTACAATTCAAATACTTAGAGTAGCAATGACAAAATACAGAAAAGTTTGCAAGACAACAAAAGGAAATACTGTAGAATCAGAAAATTTTATCGTAGTTTTAATTTTGTCAATTATTTTCATTTATCAACAAAATTTAAACTGTGATGAAATTTTACATAAATTATACCTAGTAATAGCAAAAAGGTCACTTACAAAGAGTTTTTTATTTCAACAAAATTTGAAGTCAAAAAATGTTTTATTTTTAAAACAACAAAATTTTAACCCCACAAAATTTTCTGATTCTACAGTATCTTGCTGACTGAAAAATAACTAAACTGTATATACATTACCTCATGTTAAAATGCAAATTCAAATTTCAGAGAATCAAGCTATTGATATTTTAAGGTACATATAGATTGTGAATTTCAAAGTTTCATGAAATTAGTTGTTGCACATTCATAATTAAAAGAATATGATATGATAAATTACCTGATACAAATTGGTATGTTATATTGTTCGGAATTCCTCTATCTCCATCCAGTGCTGTGACTTGTAAAATGGATTCTCCCTAAAATTTTGATATTGTAGAACTTTAAGTCACATTGTATAAGATTTTCAGTTGTAGGACATTTGAGGTTTCTAACATTAATATAAGTTAGCCACAGAGGCCTCCAGATGAAAGAGTACAATCTATCCAAGCTGACATACAATTTGTGCTGAATACTTTACAGACTGGAACATAAAAAATTTATTAACTAAAACACAATTGTCTCCCCTTTGTCTGTGGGTTCACTGTAACCTTGACCTTGAGATATGACCCAGAGTTAAGGAAATGGCACACTTTGTGGTCATGACACAAATTTAGGATACAACCAATAACATATTAAAGTGTGAATGCATTCCAAGCAAGAGTTGACAAGTTATACTCCTGACAATATTTTGGAACCATGGGTCACTGTAACCCAGGATCAAGATCATGACACACTTTAGGTCATAACCAATAAGATACACACGTTTTAATGCATTCCAAGCAAAGGTTCAAAAGTTAGAACCAGGTTGGTCAGGATTTTGTGAGAGGCAGACAGACATTACTGTGGCAAAACCAATATGTCTCCCACCTCCATTTTTGTTTTTTCAATTTAGTCCATCTGTTTAACAATAACTGTTTATGTGTCAAAGAATAAAAAGTATCGTTTATTTTTGTTCTGAAAAAAAAATTATTGAAATCAACAAGTCTTATTATAGTATAACTAACATATGCAAGACGAAACATTATGAAAATGAAAAAGCATTTAATCTTACAATAGGCTTGTCTTCTGCTATTGTTTGACTGTATGGTAGATTGATAAAGTAAGGTTTAGTGTCCTGAACATCCAATATCTTTATCACAAGATCAGCAGCTGTTTTGCTTTCCTGATTGTATCCATCCTAAACAAGAGAGACAGCATTACAATTTACTTTCTACTATTAACAAAGAATAAAACTTTACAGACATTAAACACCATGTGTATTTAAAATTTAAAATTAGAGAATTGTCAGTACTGAGAAATTCAAATCATATTTAAAAACTAACAAATAGATCTGATATCTATAATGCATAAAGTTTAAGTGGTCAATAAATCTAATATGATTTATGAACCCCTGAAGTCACATTTGACCCGACCCATTTCTAGGTATGGTAAAGTTCACTGTCAGAATTCAGGGGTGCATGATTTAGAATCAAAACTGTATAATTTTTCATGCAATATAAACTTGTTCACTCCTGAATTATAACAGTAGACCATACTGTTTTTGGATTTTGGCGAGTCTAAATGTGACCTGTCAGGGGTTGATAAGTTAAGCCATTGTATTAAATATATTCTTAATCTTTCTCATATTTTAATTTCAAGAATAATCATAAGTATCTAAGTAGCATATTAGAAAAATGAACATTTAACAACAACAACAAAATAATAAGAAAGATATTATCATTTCATTAAAGATGTTTGAAAAGGCCACCATAAGGATCCTACATACATGCATAAGGCGATCTGGTTAAACATCTGGATGTTTTCCCCATTCTAATTACAGTAAAGAAAATGATGTTTTTTGACGATCCATAATAAAACTAATGAGATGATTTATGATAACCCTTGAGGAACAAAAGAAGATTCTGTTTTGTTACAGCTTCATTTGTCAGCATTAATATACGGGTAACCAATACATTCACACTGGATCACCAGGGATTCCACACAAAGTTAATAAAAAGAATAAAACACAATGTTTCCTGATATAATTATTTTGTGTATATGAGTATTGTTAGACAGATAATTATATTTATGATAGAAACTGCGTAAAACAGTGGTACCTAAGGGTGATATCATTGTATTACATAGAAAATTTAATACCTGCTCTGACCTAATATTAACACAAAGCCATTATTTTTTATGATGTGGCAAGGCAGGATTTATAACCAAAACCATGACATAAGGTCATAATGACAGTAACTTATGATAACAAAAAATCAATCGTACACATGAAGCCGGACACACAGAAAATCCTAACTTAGGATCAAAGAGGTGTATACAGTAGAACCTGTCTTGAAAGACTCTCATGAAAGAGCACCTGTCTTTTAAGACCACATTCTGAAATCCATCTGGTTAAATGGTCCTTTAAATAAAACCTAGCTCTTTTAAGAGACCACCTGTCTTGAGAGACCACATTTCAGTGGCAGATGGGGTGGTCTGTCAAGACAGGTTCCAATGTACTTCAAAAAGCTAGAAACTAATCAACAGAGTCAACCTGGCCAAGATAGTGCATTGTTAACAATTCTTTATGTGCTTAACAACACTTAACAGTTAAATCAATTATGTAACACACACACACTGTGGAACCACTTTTAGAGACCACCCAATCTGCCACTGAAATGTGGTCTTTAAAGACAGATGGTGTCTCAAAATAGGTTATATCTAAAGGATTATGTAAATAAGTTTTTTTCAAAGTGTGGTTTCAAAAGACAGGTGGTCTTTTGTGACAGTGGTCTCACAAGACAAGTTCCATCGTACAACCATAAGGAACATAAGAATTCTACCTTTGCACTGATGCTAAACTCATAGATGTTATGATTCTCGTAGTCCAGGGCACCATTGATAATGATATGTCCATTGTATGGATCAATTCTAAAGGCATTCCTATAATCTTCATCAGCTGCCTGTTAAATATAATGAAAGCTTCTGACCAAATGAAATGTAAGATATATGTATGCCAGATATGAAGTTTCATGTACAAATGTCATTTCATTGAATCATTAAGTTATGTATTCATTATTTTATTCAATATTCCATTATATTCATTTTCCTACAGCATATTCTTGTATATATGTATTCATTCACTGGTCTATTCATTTATGGGCACATTCTTCCTTATGTTCGTCAATTTGTGGAGTCTTGGATCTAATGGAAGACATGGTCAAATTACAATACACATTTTAATAGACCACACCGTCCTAGGTCCTAACTAATACCGTAAATTTCCTAACATAGTTTGTCTGCCATATATACTATTACAACATATCTCAGGAGAAGATATTTGAACTTTAAAAAACAAAAACAAACATAAGTGCATACTGCAGACGAATCAGTGTTACAAAGCTAGGTCTTTGGCAGTTTTCTCTTTTTACCAAACCCATTAGCATGTCAACCATAATACAAGAAAACATTTCCTAATACATAGGGCTAGACATTGTTCACCAAATACTGAAATATACTTTTCACAAATTAAAACTTACCGAGTTTAAAAAAATACCAAGTATTAAAATAAGCCAAGAATCAATGTTGAAGTTTTTTGAATCAGTTACTCTGCTTAAGTGCTTAAGATGTCACAGGGGAAATAAACTGCATACATCAAATATATCAACGAAATTTATCAACCACTAAGTGCGCATGTATTTTTAAGTAATTTGTCATTCAGATATAGAAACATATAGGAAGTAAAAATCAAACTGGCTAATGATAAAGAGAATACAATTATCAAGAAACCTTTTTAGTTAAAACATGTTTATCATAGTTTACAGTGGTTAAGTCAGAGTTTTAAATTCACAAGCAAAATTATCAGTTTCAATTGATAACTGATTGTAGATTTATTTTACACAGGCAAAATATGTTTTACAAAATCATGTTTCCAAAGACTTTCATGGTGACCATTGTTCAATAGAAATAAAACGGTTTACAAGAGTACAAGATACCAATAATTGCTGTTTCACATACGTAGACGACAGCCAATCACTGAAGCATTTTTAATGTCGTATATTATTTATTGATTTAATTTCTTATCATAACAGGATACAAAATAATTTTTTGCAAACAATTTTGAGAAGACATTAATGGTTTTTAAACAATTTATATCTGAACAAATAGCATTGTGGCAGAACATTTTTCCAATGAATGATGTGAAATCTTCAGATGAAATACAATCATAAAACCTTACCTGAGCAACTGGCTGTAAATAAAATAAAAAATAACACATTTAATAGAAATTCAAGTATTTCTAGATGCATATACAATAATCTTGTTGACTGACTCATTCACCCCTAAAAATACATATGGACTTACCTACATCATTGATTTATAGAAGAGTTCATTGTTTCTCAGGGGTTGGAGAGTTAAAAAACAAAAGTACAGAAGATATTGTCATCAATGATGGGTAATTATCTTTACATGAGACTGAAACATAACAAGATGAGTATGAAAAACACTGTGCTTTCAAGTGTCATCTATGCAAGTCCCATAACATAAATGATCAAGTGGCATTAGCTGTGTTTTTTTTCTGAAAAAATTTCTTTCTTTTTTTTTTTAAATACTTAGAATGCTGTACAATAACAAAAAGGGATATACACAGGCATAAGCATATATTCCTATATATTTTGTGAATATTGCTTGAGGAACTCTGTGGCAATTATTCACTTGCAACTGATTAATTCAACCTTAGTATTTGTATGTGTATATACGTATCACTGGACCTGATCCTATTTTCACAAAATATATAGAAATATAAGATTTTCCATGCCTGTGTATATCTCTTATTTGTTATTGTACATCAATCTAAGTAGAAAAAAAATTTAAAAAAACTTTTTTCTAAAAACACAGCTAATGCCCCTTTTAACCACAATAGATCATTTTCGCGTTCTTATGTAATCCGGTTTTGGATTCAGGTTTTTCTTGTGCCGCTTCAACTTTGTTATGCTTTGCGATTTCCAGTATTTGTCTTTGCATTAATCAAGAAAAAAAATGCTTTATTTCATATAATACATCAAAATGTAACAATATTTCATTTCTGGTGTAGAGTTCAGACGTTAACCTCAATCTGTTTTTGACATAAATGGACTAGTGACAATAATCTGGCCTTCAGATATAACTGCGTTTTATTTCTTGATCAACGGAAAGACACATACCGGAAATCCCTAAGCATAACAAAGCTGAATCGGAGCATGAAAAATCTAGATCCAAAAATAGACTACGTAAGAACTCGAAAATGATCAATTAAACTCATCAAAGATCTCATCGTTGTAAAGCAACAATTGAAATGTGGTTAAAAACTGAGGAACGAAACTCAAGCAATTTGACATGCAGTAAGACATGTAATATAATAAAATTGTATTGAATGTAATGTTATAAGACTGTTATAAAATATTGTTATAATATTGTATTACATATACAAAGGAATCTTGTTGTATCTAAGTTAACAGGATATCACCTCTATTACTTTGAGATATCCAGAATTTGAGATGAACAAAATTTTCATTAACATATTTCTATATTTATCTATCAATCAAAATCCTGACCACATGTTCAACTTAGATATAACCGGAATTTTGACAAGATTCCATTGTAAGTCAGTTTGTATCTTGGTTTGTATTACCTGCATGGAATAGGTGACAGTGCCACCGAGTCCATTATCAGGATCATTGGCTTTCACGGTAAGAACTGTTGTACCAATAGGTTCAGTCTACAAGATGAAAATGACATAATATCAACAGTACACAGATTTTACTAATCTCACGACATCAAGATTAAAATGACATCATAACAACAGTACACAGATTTTACTAATCTCACGGCATCAATATTAAAATAACATCATAATAATTGTACACAAATTTTTGCTAATCTCACAACATCAATATTAAAATAACATCATAACAACAGTATACAGATTTCACTAATCTCATAATATCAAAATGAAAAAAATTACATCATAATAACAGTATACAGATTTTACTAATTCATGACATTAAGATTTAAATGACATCAAAACACCAATGCAGTTTTTACTAATGTCACGATGTCATAAAATTACACAGATTATTTACTAATGCCATGATGTCAATACAATACATAAACTTTACTAATGCCATGACATCAAGATATAAATAAAAATGACATCAAAACAATGATTCACATATATTACTAATGCCTTGACAAACTGGCAATATAGATATAATTTAAAGCTGAATTGTTAATATAAAAAGTTGTTCACAAATAAAGAGTGAATGAGAAACTTCATGAATACCTAGATCTGATTAGTTACAGTGAAAACTGGTGATACAAACCTCCAATATAGATTCTTTATAACGTAGACTTTCAAACTCTGGAACTTCATCATTGACATCACGTATAAATAATGTCACCGTAACTGGAATCTGAAGGTACAGAAAAATGTCAACATCTGAGATGTATGCGGATTGATAGGAATACTACTAGACTAAGCACAAATTACTTTAAATGTGATACAAAACACACCATGATAAAATGAAGTCTTACAGATAGTATTTGAAATTTGAATATTGCATGTTTAATGCCACACTCAACAACTTTTCAGTTATACATGTCGGCCAGTTATAAATGGTGGAGGAGAGAAACCAGTTACAATGTACCCAAAAAGAGACCACTGGCCTTCTGGAAGTAAAGCTTAGGTTACAGCAGGACTCAAACCTGCACAGACAGGAAGTGAGAGACTTCATGGTTCAAAGCGACAGGCTCTAACCACCAAGCCACAGAGGTCCCAACATTTAATGGAAATGATAGCTTCTCTACCACTGACCATGTATATAAAACTCTTTCTATTCATTTTCTTGCAATTATATACAAAACAAAATATGTTTTATTAGTCTCAGATGCATGTACAAAATTTCTAATGCAATATGTAAATGATTGAAATCATTTGGCTCAAGAAATATGATGCATATCTTTTAAAACACTTGAGAATTAATTTACTCGAGTACTAAGAGAATACCCAGTAGTTTACTTTGAAATCTTAATTATTTATCTTAAATAGTCAAGAGAGGCTTGTCAGGTACATAAAACATCAAAACAATGCATTACACATCAAATTAAAAGCATTTTATACATAAATCATCAGACGTATGTAATCTTATAAATAAGTAATGTGTTAAACATGAATAAATAAAACATCAGAATAAATGGAATCTACATAAGGAATTTTATGTTTTGTAATTTACATTACATACAAATGAACCAATTTGTATCTGGGATGGGAAATGCAGCTGAATTATATTTTAAGAAAATGAAAATGAAGATAATTTGAAGTTGTAGTAATATCTGCACTTTATATATCTATCTTATTTCACTATATGTATCATTAGATCCATTGTCATTTACATGGCATAAAACCTTTCACCTGTATCTCTTCAAAATAGTTCTCATGTTTGGAACTCTAAACGCTGCTATCGAAACATTCATTTTTGTGAATGTGCAGATGGCTGAGTGGTTAGGGCATTGAGCATGGGAGCCAGGCAGTTTGTGCCATAGGTCGAGAGTTCAAACCCCAGCCAGGGCATGGTGAGTTTGTTGGTGCCTTGTTATTTCTGTATTTGCACTTTATGTATGATTTATTTACACAGATAGCATCCTTTGTGATCCAATGTCCGAAGTAAATGTTCAATGTTGTAGTGATATTTATGCTTTATGTATGAATATACAGTGAAAATAAAGACCTCCTTAGGGACACTACAAAATCAGTCTTTATAGGGAGATGGTCTTTACTTTACAGAGGTTGATTTGTACACAAATGGTACAATTGGGGACAGCAAAATACAGTCTTTATGACCAGGTGGTCGTTATACACAGGTGATCGTTAAAGCAGGTTTTACTGTATATAGATGTTAGGTTCAAGTGTACAGTCAAAATGAGACATAATCTTAGTCCAATCAGAATGTAGCCATTATTAGAAAAGTAGCAAAACGTAACTTCACACTTTTACTGGAGGAAAAAAGACAAAGGAAGATATCACTACACAATCATCCTTTAAAACAGAAATGTCAAGAGAAGATGACTTACTGCATTTTGAATTACCTTTAGCTGAGAGTTCTATGAATTATTAAAGTCCTCATTTTTTCAAATATCTGTTAGACTATGCAAGTGTGATTATTTTTCCTATCAGAAGTCAGGCTATTACGATCACTGTAGATAGTGTCCATTATTAAGCTACCTGTGGTAATTCTGCATTGATTTTTGACATTGTAAGTGATATTAATTATCTCCCATATATATCTTGTCAGCACAAAGATATCAGACTAACATGGAAATTGCTAAAAATGTATGATATAGTAATTAAATCATGTTTATAGAGTTTTCCTAACACTAAAACTAATCATAATGATGTACTTTAACGCTATGTAAATGTTAAATCAAACACATATAATATAAGATAAGAATAAGACCTCACAGGTCCTCAAGATGTCTTGTATATAAATTCACAGGTATTCAAAATGTCTTACATATAAAGTCACAGGCATTCAAAGGTCTTTTATATAAAGTCATAGGTATTAAAGATGCCTTGAATATAAAGTCAAAGGTATTCAAGATGTCCTGTATATAAAGTCATATATATATATATATGTGTGTGTGTGTGTGTATGTATGTGTGTGTGTATATATGTGTGTATGTGTGTGTGTGTATGTATGTATGTCGGTGGGTGTGTGTGTGTGTAGGTGTAGGGTGTAGGTGTAGGTAGGTGGTATGTATGTATGTATGTATGTATGTATGTATGTATGTATGATGTATGTACAGTGTAAGCTTGCCTAAAGACTAGCTTAATTAGGAGACCACCTCACAATTCAGACCAGAAATTTCCAGTCTCTTGATAAATGATTAAATAACTACAGAACCTCACTGAAGAGACCACCTCACCAATCAGACAACTTTCAGTCAGTCAGAAAGGTGGCCTTAATAATGAGGTTCCAATGTATATAGTTTACAAGTTTAATACAGAACTTCAAATTTTGTATGTTGTACTGACACAATTCCATTTGAGGGGAAAAAATGACAAAAAAGTTAAGATATGATATCAACTGGGTTGTTGTCAAGTCTGTATATTTTGGTCCTATCATCTTCATTATCCTGACAATCCCACCAGGCATCAATATTAATGAGTGTGCTATGATTTTTTTATGATCTTTGTATTCAATGATTTCTTTGTCCAATGTTCTGAATGATTTGTTACCATTCCTATAACACAGATCATATTACAAGTATCCATTAGAAATATCCAGTATTCATATATTCCTTTTGATATGGAACAATAGTGTGAAATGATAAGATGTAACTTGAACCTTATAAAAAAATTTGTTTAATTTCTATAATTAAAAAAATCATCTATTTTGTATCAGGTTGACCTACTGGGACATGCACTCAGAATTCAGGGAATTTATCTGACAATTTTACACATCCATCTGAGACATCATCTAATAGCAGCTGGTTGTTTCAATTGGGGTAAAACCACTGCAAGAGTGGCATGATAAAATGATGAGAAAATAGGATTTTTATAACGTTCTGTTGAAATCAAAGGGAGATAACTTACATTATTGTGATCTACACTGCCATCTCCATCTGCAATATTAAAGTAAAGCTTCCTGTCTGAAGGTTCCTGACAAATACATAGAAAATAAAGTCAAGTTTAGTTTAACATGAAAACAACAACAAACAAAATAATGATAGATAAAATAAAAATAAATAAAAGTCATTGACAAGGAGGATGATGATGCATTATTGGGCATTTGTCATCATTTAACTTTTAGTACATACATGTATGTAGTGAATGAACAAACAGGACATAAAGTTCATGTACAGTTAGACAGCAAAACAAGTCCAAAATTTTTATTTCATTTCACACCAACATAACTACATTAAAATGTAAAATACATATAAATAATGTATTATTGATACATTCATTAATCTGTAGTGATTTATAAAGAGATAAACATATTTGTAGTGACTCTGAAAGAGAGAAAAAAACATACGTGGTTGCTTTTTTATTCAAAACTGATAGCTACAAAGTCAATTATCCCTTGTGACAAGTTTTGACATTGACCTTAAACTTATATTCTGCATATCTAAGATAGCAGTTATAGTTGTACTAATGAGTCAACTACCACCTATGACACTGAGAATTGATAATAATGACCTTGACCTTATGACACTTTGTAAATTTCAAACTACCAGCAACTTTAGTTGTCCTGACAAGGCAACTGCCTGCAACAACATAGTTCATCACTTACTGCAGTCTCGGACCTCTCAACCCTAACACCAATATATAGAGATCTCCATTTCTTCATTAGTTGAGGGTATACATTTCATTTTGTAAATACTATGCATATGCTATAACTAATTCACCCCTAAAGACACATTTGGACTGGACTTAGTCATTGATTTATAGAAGAGTTCATTGCTTTTTAGGGTTGATGAGTTAACTTGAAAATTATGTCAATGTAGCTGTTCTAGATTCTGATCCTCCTGACTTTCTGTACATATTTGATACATCAGATTTTATACACAATGTTCTGCGACACTTTACCAAGGGGAGACAACTTGTTGACAACTTACTCTGTCCCTGTCCAATGACTTTATAAGTATAATATTTACACTCCTTGAAATACTGCTGTTACCATATGCTTCACTTAGTGTCACCAGTTGTGCCGTTGATGTATCAGTTATAGAAAATATAATCGGCATCGGTCCATCCGTATCTCGTGCTGATAATGTTCCTATTGTTGTGTCTGGAAAATTATCATTACAATTACATCTATGTTGAAATATATTTGACTGCCATAAATATATATATAATAGATCTAGATTGCTTTTGCTTACTTTTGGAATTTTAAGCCCAAAAGATTTGGTGCGACTGTCTGTCCATGGCAATAACCGTAAATTTTCACAATAGATAAACGCATCTACAACAGTTTTCATTTAGGGAAAGAAAAAAAAATGTAAGTGCTGACAGATAAATATATAGATATACCAGGGCAGACCAGCAGTGATATACAAATGTATTGGCAAATCAAGAAAATAAGCACAAACATACCATAAATAATTTGAATTAGAGGGGTTTGCACACACAGACACATGAAGATGACGTATCATGTATCATCGGGTAGTCATGAACGCACAGAGTTGCATACATAGACACTGATAAGATACAAGTATGCACAAATGGTGAGCATTTACAAGCAATGACAGACATGTATGATCGAGGGAAATAAATAATTGCAGAAATGTACAGATAGAATATGGGGAGATAAGCAGGCATACAAATAGACAGAAATATAAAGCAATAATGGTCAAAATGTAATGATGGAGAGAAATAAGCAGAGTACTACAGACAGACAGAAATAAGCAGACAAATAGAGATGGAGAGAAATAAGCAGACAAATACAGATGGACAGAAATATAAAGCAATCATGGTTAAAATTTACAGATGGAGAGAAATAAGTAGAAAAATACAGATGCACAGAAATAAGCAGACAAATACAGATGGAGAGAAATAAGCAGACAAATTGAGATCGAGAGAAATAAGCAGACAAATACAGATGGACAGAAGTAAGCAGACATATACAGATGAAGAGAAATAAGCAATTACAAACATGTATACCTGGTGATCGAGACATTACAAGCAGTAGCACTTAGGCATTTACATATATGGAGTCCAAGAGAAACAATCATTAATAGACATATAAGAATTGAAAACATAAGCACTGACAAATGTACAGATGAATATAGATAAAAGCTCATACACACATACTGACCTACAGATGGAGAGAGTTGTTAACCTTATGCAAAGATAATCTGAGAATATTTAGCCCAGACAGAAACACGGGTGGAATGTTAGAATCAACTACATGTATGTGCACTATTTTGCTCCAATTCTGACACAAGTATGTAATTATCATACAAATGCAATGTTTCTGACCCAGATGTTGACAAATGTGTAATCAAACTTAACAGTTGTTGTTTTAATTTTGTTCTGATCTGCCAGATGATCCTCCATGCTCTATAAGACAAATCTGTAATTGTCTTTAATTTAAATGCTTTGGAATTTTTATGTGTAATTGCTTGGCTGATGACATTGAAAATTTAACACAACATCCATAGGATGTCATTACACAAAGAGATTTAAACTTAACCAGAATTTACAAAAAAGAAAAAGAAAAGAAATAAATGCAAGATGTCACTGCCATCTGGAACCCATACTCATATCTATTTCTGTTTACATAATGACTTAATTAATTTTGGAAGCATTCAGATCACACTAGAAGAATACCAGAGCAACATTTCTTATAACAGTAAATGACAAATATTGAAAGTGTGCATTCTGAAAGACCAGAAATACACTGAAACTTTAATTACACACAAATGTAAAGGGAGGTGGTGTGTTTGTTGTCCTGAACACTGTCATACAATAAAATGCATCAGGAAGTGAAGAATTAACACACAAATATCTTATTAACCAATATTTACCGCTAAAGACTGGTCTAATGAAGTCATTGTTTTATAGAAGAGCCCATTGTTTTTCAGGGGTTGATGAGTTAAAGTTTAAAAAATTATCATTATTAGATATTGAACAAATATATAGCAATTAGGACTTGGTATGTACATATTCCAAATGGTGAAAAGGACTGGTATGGCTGAACTGTGAAGCAATTATACATCTGGAATATGAGTTTCTAGGTCAAAGGTGAAGGTTAAACATAAAGGTCATAGTCATCTAATGTTGTCAATGTTTTATCTTCATGTGAAAATGTACACCAAGAATCTCAAATCAATTTTCTCACAGAGCTGAACATAACAGCTTAACCAAAATGTTGACAAAGACAGATGCAATGGACTGTCAGACAAATTGACAGTCAGACAGATTGACAGTCAGATTGTTTAGGTGTTTGAGTAGTACAGTGGTAAGTACACCCACTTCTCACCAAAGTGACAAAAGTTCAATCTTATTAGACTGGGATGTATGCAAGATGATATGGTGGTCACCAGCTTAGACACATGTGACCCGAGTTTGATCCTTGGATTGGACAGGGGAGTTTGTGAAATGATTTGGTGGTCGTCAGCTCAGACAATGCGTTTTATCCAGGACCTCCGGTTCCCCCCCACATCAAGTACCCCCTCACACCAACATCAGTGTCAACAAGTGACATTAATAGTTCCCCCCCACAACAAGTACCCCCTCACACCAACAAGTGACATTAATAGTTCCCCCACCACAGCAAGTACCCCCTCACATCAAACATCAGTGTCAACAAGTGACATTAATAGTTTCCCCCTACAGCAAGTACCCCCTCACACCAACATCAGTGTCAACAAGTGACATTAATAGTTTCCCCCCTACAACAAGTACCCCCTCACACCAACATCAGTGTCAACAAGTGACTTTAATAGTTTCCCCCTACAGCAAGTTCCACACCAACATCAGTGTCAACAAGTGACATTAATAGTTTCCCCCTACAGCAAGTACCCCCTCACACCAACATCAGTGTCAACAAGTGACATTAATAGTTTCCCCCCACACACAGCAAGTACCCCCTAACACCAACATCAGTGTCAACAAGTGACATTAATTGTTTCCCCCTACAACAAGTACCCCCTC
Source organism: Atrina japonica (assembly GCA_030159075.1). Classification (NCBI taxonomy): domain Eukaryota; kingdom Metazoa; phylum Mollusca; class Bivalvia; order Pterioida; family Pinnidae; genus Atrina; species Atrina japonica. Next base: position 84,815 of record BROG01000728.1, on the reverse strand, counting down.
ACACCAACATCAGTGTCAACAAGTGACATTAATAGTTTCCCCCTACAGCAAGTACCCCCTCACACCAACATCAGTGTCAACAAATGACATTAATAGTTTCCCCCTACAGCAAGTACCCCCTCACATCAAACATCAGTGTCAACAAGTGACATTAATAGTTTCCCCCTACAGCAAGTACCCCCTCACACCAACATCAGTGTCAACAAGTGACATTAATAGTTTCCCCCTACAGCAAGTACCCCCTCACACCAACATCAGTGTCAACAAGTGACATTAATAGTTTCCCCCCACACACAGCAAGTACCCCCTAACACCAACATCAGTGTCAACAAGTGACATTGTTTCCCCCTACAGCAAGTAACCCCTCACACCAACATCAGTGTCAACAAGTGACATTAATATAAGTTGTAAAAACTTGTTTGTTAATTGTTGTAAAATAAATGAAAAATTAATTATTTTTTATAGCCCTGTGTTTGCTTCACAATCTGACCAAAAACACTGTAAGAATGTTACCTCTACTTTGCACAATGTCTGATTGCATCTGTATTAGAAAAGACATTGGTCAATTATATAACAAGTTCTATACATACATCTATAGAGAGAAGTTGAATTATAAAACATTAATTATACTCACTAATGGTGGTATTCTCATTTGTGAAAATCACTTTTGAAGCAGCAAAATTCAGCGGAACTGGAGGGTCATTCTTTGCAAAGCCTGAATAAAAATGATATAACACATGATCAATCTATGTATTTTGAATGTATTCATACTCTGAACTATTAATATATCTATAAATGACAGGTTCATAGAACAGATTATCTTATGCGTTCATGCAATGTTAGTAAAAATATACTGAAAATGTTTATTACATATATCTATTATTACCACATGATATGGATTTCATTTTCATCATACATTTTTGATGCAGATGACAGCAAATTGTATGGACACCAAATTCACAAAAACAAATATCTTTCTCAACAAATCCCTTAAAAAATGACTACGATAACTTATTTTTACATGTGTATAATGGTGTGATTGCTGAACAAGGGAGATAAGCAGAGTATAAGCAAGATATCAGTATATCAAGATAGAAAACTTCTACACAGAATCGTTTTATACTTATACATGCTTTATCAGGATAAGATAGGAAATGCAAACTTATAATGTCACAGCCGACAATTAGACTGGTTTGAAACTGTGTATCCTTATTTTAAGATTAGTCTGTTCTGAATCTGTGTATCCTAAATTGTTAAAATTAGACTGGTTACATACCATCTATCCTAATGGGTCAAAATTACACTGGTCTGAAACTGTGTAACAAAGGTCATGATTGGTATGAGACGATGTATCATATGTCAAAACTAGACTGGTCTGAAACTGTGTATTATAATTCACATTCAGACAATTCCTAACAGTGAATCATTCTGCTTACTCAAATAGACTGGTCTAGAAATTTCACTGAATGTCAAAATTGAATTGATTTGAAATTATGAACAGTATACCACAATTACAGAGTAGAAGCAAATTTGGATGGCATTCCAGAAAATGCCAAAAGTTAGATGATACTGACTGACTGAGACCAATTTGTATTATGTCACTTATAGTCCATACGTCTATCAACATGTGACTAATGACAGATTTCACACACAAATTTTGTTCTATATTTCTTGTGCGATATCACTTTCAAATTTTTACGTAAAACGTTTCCTTATTTTGTTTGTGAAATACTTGTTTTACATCATGTCAAGAATTTTTCACTTATGCCAAGATGTCACCAAGTAACATGGGACCTTGGTTTTAAGTCTCATCCGAAAGACCCTCCACCCCACCCCCACCAACCTGATTTTGGTCACTTTCAAAGCTGTTTGTAGTCACCGCGAGTCATTTGCAGTCAAATTCAAACCGTTGATTATCATGATAAAAGTCTTTGAAGTCAGAATCCAAAGATTCATTTTCACTGAACTGCATGTGACAATAAGAATGACTGATATGAGTTTACAAATTCAAAGCATGAAGAAGAAATATAATACTGGCTGTTTCTATATTTGTGGTTTGGTGTTTTTTCAGACTGTGAATATATGTACATGCAAAGTAAAATTTAATTTTGAAATCTTTATCAGAGCATATTTTATTTTCGTTCATCTTGACTTCATTCTTTTCAAATATGAAAAATATCCTCTCAGAGCTGCTGTAAACATTTAGGAATTGATCAGTTTTAATTACAGTAGAATCTCACAATGTCAAAAGCAGATGAGTAGAAATTCCGGATATGTCAAGGATGAATGGCCAGTCTCATTTTTAATGGAAAGAAAAATATGTCAATTGAAATTTCAGTTACCTCTTAAATTGATAAATCAAATTTGTGTAACCCACTTTTTATAAATTCATAATCTTGATGCTAATAACAATCTAAGCTCTAAAATGTCATTTTTAGAATGAACAAACAAAATACTATTAGGAGGGGGAGTCATCATCAAACACCAAAATTTTTCAATTAAAGTGTCAAAAAATTTACCTTTAATGTTATATTTGACTAATGCTACAAACATTAAATGAATTATAAGTTCACACTTTTAACCATTCCTTGCAATATAATCTAAATACCCTACCAACTTACAGTAAAATATCTTACCGGTAATTTGTCTATACATCTTTCTTAGTATCCTCTTACATTTGTAACTTACCTCTCATATTTCAAACTATCACTCATGATTCTAAGTATATCTCACAATTCTAACTAAGTCTCAAATAAATATAACTACATTTTTACTCAACGTGTTGCCATCTATAGCAGATTCCCTCTTTTGAATACAGACAATATACTCAGATGTCACCAGTTACTTCCCCTTTGAATCTGCTCTTACGGGTATATGCTTCGAAATATAGTTCATATGTATAACTACACCATGACCTGGTATTTAACCCATTTACCCCTGAAAATAATAGACTCTACTGAAAATTGATAACAAAGAATAGTCCAAATGTGTCTTTAGGGAAGTTAATATCCAGGAAGTAACTGGCAACTAAAAGTACAACTTTCCATCTGTAATTCATAACAAGGAAAAACAAAAATCTGGACAAAGCTAATGCTATTCATACAAAAACTGTAAAATCTTAATTTAAAAATATACAATTTTTCCTAGATTGAACTTTTTTTATTTTCACAAGACTGAACATACCATGTACTTACACCATTATCTAATTATGGTTTTAATTATATATATATTTAAAGTTAAAATGTAGCCTAACTATGGATTAGATATGTTTTAAAAAATAATTTGGAGAGTCTAATAGACGCTGCTCCGATTTTGATATGGATAAATTTAAGTCACCATTTTATGAAACAAACATCATTTATAGGTAATTTTCAGGCTTTAAAGCTCTCTACATCCATCACTCCCACCAGGAAAATTTTAAATGTCACCTGGTGGCTGAATTTATAACAAATTTGTGATAATCACAACATCAAACCATTCCAAGTAAAATATGAATGAATTATTTGAATTAAAATGTTTCTGCAAATAAACATATTTGAACAAAATAATTGACATGTTTATATGAAATATATAAGATTATATTGTTATTTAAATAAGAGATTTTGATTTGACTTAATATGCTACATGGTTTTCTAACCACAGTGCAGTCAAACTTGTCTTGAAAGACCCCTTCTGCTATTGAAGTGCCTTACAAGAAAGGTGATCTCTCAAGAGTTCAGAATGTGGTCTCCCAAGATAGGTTCCACTGTACTACACCTGTATCATTAAATAAACAATCATAATAAACATGTTTTCCAGTTAATGTCCAGATGATATTTTCCTATATGTCACATGAAAGGCAAGATCAACATACATGTACTTCACTCAATCCAATAAACCCTTTAGCGCATCCCAATACTTAAAGCATTTTTATTGCAATAATTTTCTATTTGTCTCAAGACATTTTTATTGACAAGTTTGGAAATGTTATTTCTTTTATGTCTATTTTGAAGAAAAATCAACAAAACAAAATAAATTTTACAACAGAATCATGGAGTCTTCTACTTGCTCAACAATGATAAATGTCAAATTTGAGGGAATTATATAATAAATTAAAGCCTCTGGTCTGTTCAGGAAAATATGAACTTAATAACAAACAAAATTACAAATCATGAATAGGGATTATAATAACACAAAACAGACTTTGTGTTGTTATTGTTTATTTTTTTATCTCACAATTCATATCAAAGATGTTTATCCTGAAATAAAAAAATGTACACACGCAGCAACTGCTCAGCAAAGCAAAACTGATACTGTATGGCAACAGAGAGTTATCATTATTGTGGTAAACGATTAGTATTTCCTCTGTCATCTAGAGGCGAACTGGGAAAGTATAGTGATTGCAATATCAACCCTGCCTTCTTCTGACAACACAAAATTACATATAAAACATCTAAAATACTTTTTGGATTGTAAATCAATAATCTGAATGATCAAATAGTGTTGTTTTTTTTCCACAACACATGGTCACAAATACATCATTGATTTGATTTTTTTATTTTTTGTCCCAAATTATGTTGAATCAGTTATAATGACTAATTCTGTTAGTGTTAGTAAGTTTATTTTTCTAAAAATATCAATGAATCAATTTCAGCCAGAATTTCTTTTTATTAAATACAAAATCCTGAATAAATGCATTTTGTTTGAAATTTCTACAAACACTGTGATGACCTTGGAAAAATAAAAACATTGATGTAAAATCTAAACGTAACATCCCAAATGTGAATTATTTATGATTCGCTGCACAAAATCTTTATATTTACCTGCAAAACTGCTGGCATTAATGACAAAAACAATTCCTTCAATGTGATGCTCGTTTTAGGCAAGTTTGATATTGCATTAAAACATTAGTAATGTCAATACGCTTTTTCGCCTTACCTATTTGCCCGTAACCTGTGTGGAAAGTGAATATTGATAAACATATTCTAAATCAAACATCATGCCACAAATGTTAGGTAAACACATAAAAACAACAAGCTTAACTGGAATTAATAAAATGTTAGGATGTCAGGACACACACGCATCACAAATATTATTTGAATTAGTAATAAATGTACATGTTCTGCCATTTTCTTCGGTTTCTGATGCATTGTGATTTTGTTAATCAGAACATTCTATGCAGCATCTATGGATACCATGATATAAAGATAGTAGGTTTCTATGGATACCTTGATATAAAGATAGCAGGTTTCTATGGATACCATGATATAAAGATAGTAGGTTTATTTTAGTTATATAGTGATATAAAGATAGTAGGTTTATTTTTACTTTTGTTATAATTTTAACTCAATTTTTTTTTTAAATTCATTTTGAATTATGTTTTATGCCACACTCAACAATGTTTTTAGATATAAGGTGGGGCAAGTCTTTAATGATGGAGGAGAGAACCCAGTTACAATGTACCTAGAAGGAACCACCAGCATTCTGCAAGTAAAGTGGCAAACTTTCTCACCAAAGTCTGCTTATGTTCCAGCAGGATTCGAACCGGTGTTTACCAGAAGTGAAAGACTTTATGGTTCAAAGCATGATGCTCTAACCACTTAGCCAGGAAGGCTCCATATTTCAAAGGTGTTCGCTCACAGAGTCCCAGGCAGAAAGGACTTGGATTTTATTTTCACACAAAAAATCTGTTTATAGTAAGTACTTGATGAGCAGAGAAGTTTATAAATAACTTAAAAATCAAATACTGGGCTTTTTCTGAATTGAATTATGTTAAGCTCTAAAAACATAGTATACACTTTAGCCTGAGTCAAAATACGGGATGCAAAATTCAAACGAGACGAGTTATATTTTTTCAGTTTATAGGAGAAATAATTTATGATAAAATGAAAATAAATGAAATGTTATGAATGCCCTTTAAATGAGCATCTCTAATCTGAGTGTTTCCATTTCATTCTATTGGAATCTTGACAACGTCACTATGAAAACTCAAAACATTTTGAAATACAGAGAAAAAAAATATCAGATGAATCTTATTTTATATCTACTGGCTTGACTCCATGTCATCAATGAACCATAATATTCTTTGATATCAAACATGAGTCAATCAATCGAATTACTGATCTTTTGATCAATTTCAGATCCTTTACTGGTGAGAACTCTATCTTCAAAGCATTTGTATATCCTGTGGCAGGTTTAAAAATGTTCAATTTGCTTTTTTTATGTTTAACAACGCCATTACTGAAGATGGACAAAATCGACCATTTTCCAGATTAAGTAATAAGTACCATCCAAAATAATCAGGCATTCATGACTTTTCATTTATCACAAGTTTCATGGTCCCTAATTCATGATCATAAAATGCCAAACAGTGCAATGGTTGATGGGAAACTATAAAACTAAAATGTACACTTTGTATTTGTGTTGGTTGTCATAGTGCCGAGAGACAAACGAAATTGCTACATGTAAGGTACTATTATATAATTTACCATTGATAAATGAGTAAATCGCATGCAGACTTGCATTATATATCTAATTTTCTAGGGATGGTAATGATTTTACAATACCTAGACATTCTATTGAACAGTTGGAAGATATTTATTCTCCAGTTATTGTTATTTTAGCTCTACCTTGGGTTTAGAGGGAGAAAATGCAGTAGAAATCTTAAACCCCAAAAAACAAAAAATCATAATTACATGTAAATTGTTGACATGCATAAGAATAACATTGTGAGATGAGATATAAAAATATGTGTTGCGAAAGATTGGTTGTACTGTTGGTGATACTTCTATCAAAAATGTACTGCTCCTAAAATGCTGTGATGTAGTTTGCTTTCAAAAATGTACTATTCCTAAAATGACATTTTTAGTTAATCAAGGGGCCATAACTCCACCTAATAACTTGCATCAAAAGTGGGGATCAAACTTGACCAAGCCCTTAAGACATTTAACCTCTTTACCAAGTTTGAAGAAAATCGGATAATATTTATTGCCAAGATTGCACTGAAACGGCAGAAAATTACATACATGCCATATTTGCCCATTTTTCATTGTACTTTGTTATTTTTATCGTTTATGATTTTCTAGCATTTTTTAATAAATGCCAAATTTGAATCCTGTATTGTGTTTGTAGTTTATTGTTCATGCATAGTCAAACCAGCTTTGATGAACTCGCAGTCACAGTGTATAAAAGTGCATTTTTACTAAACTTCTGTGATGTGCATGTATGCTATTGTTTAAAAGCATTCTTTAGTGCTTCAAATATTTGTGAATATGTACTGCTTAAATAATATAGTGCACCTAAACCTAGCCTAGGAGTAAATTGTTAAACTGTAAGAAATTTCTATTTTTGAAAGAATGTTTCAGTTAAACTACAGTATTTTCATAATATTTTCAAAGAAAAGTTCTAAGAGTTAGTAGCCATTGGTGATTCTGAACATAGCTGTAAGTTGTTATTAAATACATCATACACATACATGTAAGACTACACCCACATTTGAGGTAAAATTCTAGACATTTTTCAAAAATTGCATAATATTAATATTTTCTAAAGAATATTTTTAGAAAAATTTTAAAAATAGAGTATATGGTTTTCAAAACAAGGTTTCTAAGCATTAGTTGCCATTGGAAAATTTTGGCAACTTGGACTGTTTATGTGAACTTAGCTAATATTTGTTATTAAGTATATTTTGAAAAAAAAATAGTGCAGCTAAAATTTGTAATTAAGTGCTTCTCATAAACATCTGTAGTTTATCAACATTTACCCCTACTTCAGTTAATTTCTTATGTCAATGCATCGTTTGAAATGTATGTGTTTTTCTCACTAACAAAGAAATGTTGTTGGTATACCAGTAGTTATATTTGCAACTTAATTCCCACTGAAATAAATCAACTTCAATGTAGAATTGAATTATTGTTGAAAAAATATCTTCCTTAAAAAACTTAAAATACTGATAATCTATTTCAATTAATAATTTGTAAAAGTGAGATCTACAGATACAAAATTCATTAATTTCGATCTACAAATTTATCAACTTGTTTAAATGAACCAAGGCAGAATTACATTTATATACACTGATTCACATTTCTATCCTGTGAAATTATAAACTTTTTCATATTCCTATATTATCATTCTCATTAGCTGAAAAATTGTACACATTATATTTATAATGGAAGTATGCAATATGCATCATTCTCAAAAAAGAGTGGGCAGCTGGCAAAATCAACCACCTATTGTAAAGATTTTGCCAGCTATGAGGTTTCCGTGCTGGAAAAAACAGTATACTACATATATCAAATGTTTGGCTTGGCGGCCCTCAAACCCCTGACTGTCATTTCTGTTTCCTCTTATTTCAATTTTCCCCCTATTAAGAGTCTTATTGAGAACACTGAATATGTGTAACAAAGTTGGAAAAATAGTGTGAAAGGAGGGTATAAGTGGATGTATGTTCTATCTTGTCTTTAATATGTGTTATAAAAATTTATTCAATAATATATATACATGTATATTCTAGGCAGCTATTTATCAGACTCTAGCGCCTCCTAGCAGTATATAAGTATATATTTTCTGGGTACCAATTAAAAACAAGATAAAAAATTCTTATAATATTATCTAAAGTAAAGGAGAAAGTTTTTTATAAGAAGTAGAATTGAAGCATTCCTATCCTTGCTTTCAGTAAAATGACACATAGTTATGGGTGGGGTTGCGTGGTATGCTGAAGGTGTAGAATTTGAAGATATTAACATGGAGTAACAGTGTTTGAAGTTACCTAGGTAACACTAAACAGGATAATAGATCAAATAACATACACCCATTGATAGTTTTGTTGCCTTTTATCAACAGGTTTGTTTATTTGCAGAGAATTTAGATAAAGTTGAATTTGGTTGTTATGTTCTGTTAAATATTACATTTGGTAATCCTCCAATGTATATCTAAATATCTGAAAGTATTACGTGTTGTTAGAGTGAGTTGTAGTCTGTTATTTCTGCTCAAAGTTAGACAACACCCCAAATTGTGCTATTTACGTCATATATATTACTCAGCATGCAACATTCTGCAATATTAGTAACAGAGTAAAGAAATACTAAAAAAAAATTAAAAAACATAAAAACACAAAAGGTAACTATATTCTTACCTGGCTGAAAGCACACAAACAGAGGGACTAGAAACTGGAGCAATAGAGAAACACAAGGCATCCTGACTGTTTTGTTCCCTGGATTTTGTTATTTCATCTGAAATCATAAATAAAACATATCATACTACAACTAATTACATATATCCTCATTACGTCATTTCAGACTTTGTTTTTCAGCATTTAGAAACAAAACTTCTAGTCTAATACTCTGTTCATGGCTTTTCCAAGGATTAAATTTTGAGTTTCATATATAAATTTTTTAAATAACTCTTTAACTCATGCATCCCAAAAGACAGATTTGGACTGCTCTGTGCCATCAACGTTCAGTAGGATCCATTCTTTTCAGGGGTAGAAGGGTTAAACCACATTAACCATTAAACATTTTTTACATAGCAATATCTGCTTTGACTCATGGAGATTGCTTAGAAGATTAGGCCCTTCTTGGCTTCAGGTACCGTATGCCAACACACCATAGAAGAGAAAATTAAGTCCTTCTTTGTCTTCAGGTATGCCATCACACTGTAAATGAAGAATAAGCACTTCTTGACTTCAGGTATGCCAACACACCATAGAAGAGACGATTAAGTCCTTCTTTGTCTTCAGGTATGCCAGCACACTGTAGATGAAGAATAAGCACTTCTTGACTTCAGGTATGCCAGCACACTGTAGAAGAAGATGAAGCACTTCTTGACTTCAGGTATGCCAACACACTGTAGAAGAAGATGAAGCACTTCTTGATTTCAGGTATGTCAGCACACCTTAGAGGAAGATGAAGTATTTCTTGGCTTCAGGTATGCCAACACACTGTAGAAGAAGACAAAGTCCTTCTTGGCTTCAGGTATGCCTGCCAACACACTATAGAAGAAGAATAAGCCCTTATTGACTTCAGATATGTCAGCACACTGTAGATGAAGAATAAGCCCTTATTGACTTCAGGTATGTCAGGACACCAAGCATTTAAATGACACTCTATATGCAATATTTCATATTTCATACAAATTACACTTGGTTGTGTTTAATTCATCACCATTACAGAAATAAGTACTAGTAGATATGATTTGATTTAAGCAATTCTAACAATTTGAGGTGTTTCATGCCAAATTACCAGTACCTGTTATCAAGTTTAGATACTTACAAAATATGAAATATCATTTTCACAGATAAAAATAAGATCAAGACTAGACTAGACATAGGTCTGGTATTTTAATTACAAAGCCATATATCTGCACCTATTTCACAATCAAATTAATTGTAACAAGATGCAATAATCCAAATCTAACCATCTGGGCTGTCAATCAAAACTTGAAAGTTACAAGTATAATACCTGTCCAATATATAGATGAAAGAAAACCATAAACAAATCAAACTTATTGCTTTACCTTAACTACTGCACACAAGAAAAAATTTTGCCCTGCTTATATTCCCCTTTTATGACAGAAAACATATTCGCCCCGTCTTAAATTTGCCGTACATCACCATAGTTTCATGGGTGACATTTATGTCTTTGTTTCAAATTTTAGCTTTTATTTCAAAAATTTGTATCAAATTTAAAATGTTTCATAATCAGAAATTTGTATGTAAAATTACAATTGATTTTTTTTTTTTATTTCTCCCATAAAGTATAAAAATCTATTCTGGGTGGTTCCTGATGTCATCAAAATATGAAATTATTTAAAATGATTGGATGTTCCATGTGACAGAAGTATGTGCCATTATATATCTACATTTAAAATGATTGGATGTCCTATGCTGCAGAATCACATGCAGCCATATATCATATAGGAAAGGACTAGATTTTCTGTACAGCAAGGATATGTAAAGAATTATATGAACATTTTAAAATGTTTCAAGCTGCTAGTGTAATGGCTCTGGAGTTGTATGTCTGTCTAAACAGATCTATATCATCATCTTTAAGAAGTGATGACGCAGAACCATTTAAACTGTATATAATAAGAAAAATATTCTACGTTAAGATTTATGTGAGAAATGTTCCCATGTCAGGTCTTATAATGCAAGAAAATTGATTGACATAAATAATATGCTTTTAAAATTGTTAAGCATGTAATTGATCAAAATTATTTTAATGTGTCTAGCTAGGCAAACTTTGGATTTAATTTTCAGGGTTATAAAAATACATCATTCAAAATGTTACAAAATTCATTTTCATCATTCTACATCTTCACAATTAGCAACACTAATTTTCTTACAGATACCTGTGGCATATTCATTATGACTATATGTTTTTACCTATTTCTATATCCCCACATCTATATAACACCATATCATTATATTGTGCTCATAAACAAGTATGAATTTTGAATGGTATTTGAAGCCAGTCAACAATTTTTCAGTTTTATATATATAGTGGTGTCCAGTGTTTAATGGTGGAGGAGAGAACCTGGATACAATTGGATACAATGTACCCGGGGAGAGACCACCTGCCTTCCGCAAGTAAACTGGCAAATTTTCTCACAAAAATCAGCTTAGGTTCCAACAGGGCTCAAACCTGTGCTGACCTGAAGTTAGAGACTGCATGGTTCAAGGCACTACACTCTAACCATTTGGGCCACAAATTAACAAGATGCTGTTTGAGATACCATACACTATGACCTTGAAAACTGCCATTCAAATTCACAACAAATTTTCCCTATTTTCTTGCAAAATATCATCAAAGATAGATATTCTCATTACTACTATTCTCTAAGTAGTTTGATCTTAACTTAAACAGTCTAGAAAATGTATAAATCATTTATCTCCATAATGAAAAAAAATACTGAACAAAATTACCATAACTTCTTTAGAAATCTACCACAATCCAATCATAGAAACATTTACTACCAGTAACACAAAGAAAAAATTGTATCCTAAAAGAAACTATCAAGTTAGCTTCAGATTTTGTTATCATAAATTCCTGTACTATTGTAAAATAAATTAATAATTCAGCATTTTAAAGTAGTTATTCTGACATGTTATACTAACTCTTATCTCAATACAACTAATTTCCAATCTAAGGAAAAGTTTTAACAGATTTGTCTACAAATAAATTAATCTATTTCCTGAACAGAGTATTTTGCTATTTCTAAACAAATTACATTCTTAAAGAATTGCTATTATAGTATTTCTGTACAAATTAGATTTCTGATCTACCGGATCACAACTGTATATCTTCACAAATAAGATTAACAAAAATATCAAGCATTTCTTGTAAATGCTAATATTTCAGGTTTCACACAGACTTCACGCAAAATGTATGTTATATACCAGATTTAGGCCTAGTGTAGGAATGAATAGAGTATCTTCATAAGCATTGCTATATGCTATATCAACTCAGTGTAGGTTAATATTTTTAAACATTTGTATGTAATATAATATTGACCCAGTGAAGGAAGGAAAGACATGTAATATATAAGTAAGCAACCATATGTCATATAATAAAATATCATGTCATGTTATTTTGTCATAAATAATTATAAAATTCATGCCAATCTACTACTTCCTACAAAATCAGGCCACAAAATAACAGAAATCGTCGAAACCCGGCATTTACAGGTTACTTTAAAAGGAATAACCTAACCTGCAGGTTACTATGATAATAATGATGACTCATAAATGCAAGTCATCGAGAACGAAAGGGGGTTATGTGATTTGGATTTGTCGTAACCTCCAGATAACCTGAACTGCGTTCACCCTCATGTTAATTTGTGGTCTGCAAAATGCAATAGGACATGTATGTTTGATAACTAGACAAGAGATATCAGAAGGATCTTGGTGCCACCATGGAATACTCTATGTCTGATCTATAACAGTGTTCTTTTCTCTTCTTTTCTCTTATTTTGTGTCTCAACATTCAATTTGAACTTAAATCCATATTTCTGTGAAATACTTTTTTCACTAGATTATAGTGAAACTAAACTTGAACTGAACATATTAAATTTTCAGAGAGAATGGAATTCATCATGGCCGACAAGTGTCCTTCTTAGATTTTGATCTCTCTGAAAATGTAATATGCACATCTAGCCCTCCATAATCAATTTTGAAAAGATTCCTTTAGCACATTCTGAGAATAGCAGTAACAAATTTCAAATGTCAAATTCCAAGATGGCCACCTGCCAGCATTGTTGAATTCTATTCCTTCTGAAAATGTAATATGCACAACTAGACCTCAAACTTCAAAGGCAACCCTCATGTCAAATTTCAAGGAGATCCCTTCAGTCCTTTCTGAGAACAAGCGGTAACAAACTTCCTTTGGTCAAAATCCAAGATGGCCAGTGGTTGGCCATGTTGAATTTTAATCTCTCTGAAAATGTAATATGCACAACTAGACCTCAAACTAAACTAAACCTTTATTTCAATTTCAAGTAGATCCTTTCAGTCCTTTCTGAAAAGTAGCAGTAACAAACTTCCTTTAGTCAAATCCAAGATGGTCTTTTGCAGCCATATTGGATTCTGATCTCTCTGAAAATGCAATATGTACAACTAGAGCTCAAGGTGAACCTTGTTCTAAGTTCAAGGAGATCCCTTCAATACTCTCTGAGAAATAGCAGTTACAAGAATTGTTCAAGATAGACGGACTACGGACACAGGGCAATTTGAATAGATGGTGGTCTAACAAGAAGAATATAAAATTAAAATCTGAAGAAGTTTTTATTTAATGTAACAAAATATTCCAATTATTCAAGTAATAACCACATATTTATGTACAATGTACAGCTACACTTTTTTTCTGTATGATTTACACTTTTTTTCTGCTGTATGATTTACTCTTTTTTCTGCTGTATGATTTTACATGTTTTTATATTTCTGCTCTTTTACAGCTCCCTGCATGAAACAATCTAAACTAATTTCTCTCCCATAAAAGCAGATCTAAAGAAACAATGGGTAAAATGAATGCATTCTCGTTAAAAGTAAAACATCACCATTTGCATCCCTTCCTGTTCAGGAGCGCTACATGTAGCAATTAGCTGTTTTCTCAGCAAACCATTATAATTGAATCAAACAAAATAGTTACCATGTAAAACCATCATCTGATGTCCTGTCAGGAACTGCCAAGTACTCTTTATGTCTGGGACTGATTGATGAGTGTCTGAATGGCAATCAAAGTCATTTGCACAATTTGATTTTCTACATCTACATTTATTAACTTTCAGATCTACAACATTTTTGCTGGAAAATTTCCTAAAACACCGATATCCATATCATTTGTACCATTGTTTGAATAATTAGTCTAAATAATCAATTCCCTTGTAGCCATTTTATTTTGTATTTTCCAAACATGTTAAATTGATTACAAAATGGGAAAAATATGCATATGTACAACATTACTGCTAAGAAATTTCCTAAAACATTGATGAAAGTAACCTTGTTTGTATGATGTAGCCGGATAATTATACTGTGGCAGAGCACAGTAATATGGTTTCCTGAACCACACAAATGCCAATGATGAAGACATTTCAAGACTTACAGACTGAAGAGTTGTTCTGAATGATGGGCCCATCTGAATGTCTTGAATACGTAAAGCTTTTAACATTATTGCTCAGGATAATGTAGACACCATCAGAACAAGATTTCTCCATCTTATTAAGTCTCGAAGAGCAAAATCAACTTGCTGGAAACAATATAATTATAGGTCAAAACATTATCCGTACTCTACTTCACTAGATACAATCTCAAAAATATCAACAGAGCTGCTGTAATATACTGTATTTCTGTAAAGTCATATTTCATTATTATTTGCTATTTCCACACTTAAATGAGAGAGAGAATTTACAATGAAAGCCAAATTTACAAGCTGATTAATTGAAGCACAGACAAACAGGCAATTGATGAGACTATAGTGAATAAGTGTGAATTTAAGATTGGGTAAATGTGTTTTCTGTTGTAAAAGGAAAAAAATAACCCGTTTGAAAATTCCCGGGTATGTGTGTGTGTGTGTGTGTGTGTGTGTGTGTGCATGTATGTGCATGTGCTTGTGCACCTGCATGTGTATATATGTATCATACAGTGAAACATATAATGACAAGAAAACAGTCTTATAGAGAGATGGTCTTCCTATAGAGGATGATTTGTACACAAATGGTACTATTGGTACTATTACTATTGGTACTCTTTATACACGGGTGGATGATAAAGTAGGTTTTACTGTTTATGCAAAATCACCATACTTAGTATTGTCTGATTCCCATAACTTGGCAGGGTGGAGTAGGCCTATAACCTTATGATTATCAAATGGTCGTTTCTACTCAAGTTTCCGTTAAGACGGACTTCACAAGAAAAGCATCTTAAATTAATTACCAACTGGTTAACAGTAAGTATGATAACAAGAACGAAGGATTTTTTTTGCCAGTGTAATTTCAATTTATTACCTAAAACTCGTCCAGGTCAAGAAAGGGTTCACAAGACTCCGCCTTGCTGCCAGGTGATATGGATTTTACAATAGAAAGTATATGAAAAAGACCTTCTTGCACTTATACTTTCAACCACACTCAACAATCTTTATGTCATGTGGTGTCAGTTCCTATTATAAAACTCAAGTCAGCAATCATAAAATTTGCATCTTTCATCTGCAGTAGATCAAGTCTCATATACTTTCTTCCCAATATTAACTTAAATGAACCTTAGCCACATGAAATAGCTGAATTCTTTGATAATGATTAAACAATTCAAACAATCAATTACACTCCTAGATATAATAAAATCAAATTCTATGCCACACAAGACAAGACAAGACTTGAAAATAATTAAATATTGGCTGCTTTGATTCCACTTATTTCTGGAAAATGTTTGAAATATTAATCGAATCCTATAATTTGCTTTTGATTGTGTTCAAGATATGTTTTTGGAATTGATCAAAGAAAGATAAACTGCTCAATCTCTTTGACCCCAGTCCGTAATACTGTATTTCAAATCTCGGTTCTTATTGGAAAATTGTAAACTGTGAAATTTGGTTTGGTAGTATTATAGCATTTCTTGAATTATTGCATACCATATAATTACAGATATATTAAATGGCTTTGATATTGATGTTGATTTTGATTGATAGGATGTTTATTGTTTACTGATGAGGAAAACCCAGACCAAAACACTTGTATCGGTATAGATGTACTGTTACTTTCTGATAAACACAATAATGTAGTCATTCATGTAGTCTCCATAAAATTGTACCACAAAGAATCACTGCCCCATTTGTACCACAAAGAATCACTGCCCAATTTTTCTCCATCTAATTGTACCACAAAGAATCACTGCCCCATTTTTCTCCATCTAATTGTACCACAAAGAATCACTGCCCCATTTTTCTCCATCTAATTGTACCACAAAGAATCACTGCCCCATTTTTCTCCATCTAATTGTACCACAAAGAATCACTGCCCCATTTTCTGCCAATTTTGGGAAAATGCCATTGGTGACACAATCGGGAATCTTTATGTGAATTTGTGTCAAATTGGGAAAACAGTTTACACACATGTAAATCTGAATATCATGGAATCTCTTTTTATTTTGACTGTTCTCCTCACAGCCATGACATAACTGTTATATATTACCCATTAAAAAGAGGAATTTCAATGGATGTTTCAGTAGGACTGCAACTATGAAAATCACATATGTATATAACACTACCCACCTTAGTTTATTTAGTGACGTCAGAAAAGGACAACAGTTCATCAAACCGAGATGGAAAAAAAACTGTTGCCCAGTTGTGATATCAGAATTAAAAACCATGCAGGGATCTTCCACACTTTTTGGGGCCTTTCAAATTGGAAATTTAAGCAACTTTTTTATGAAATAGGGATATTCACATGTTAAAATACAAATATCTCTTCAAATTCATTATCATTTGGCTTAAATTGGGAAAATTTGACTGCAAATTGGGGAAAAATGCATTGATTTTGCATTGGGAATGGGGCCTTATTTCGGCCCATATGATAGGGTGAAAAATCCCTGACAATAACATAGTAAGTCAGAAATATTCCAAAATGATACACATATATTGATATATATAAAACCATATGGGGGCCGAAATAAGGCCTGATTGGGTAATAAATATAGGATATGTCATGAGCTTCTATTCATATCATAATCTATATGAGTTTTGAATTTTCAATTTTGCAAGCTTTTATTGAACAAAGACGGAAAACTCAAAATGAGTATCATAAATGTTCTATGAATGGAAACTCATGACAGATTCTTTTCATCATATGATTTAACATATACAATTTTAACAACATTTCCTGATGAGTTGGGGATGAAATTAAAAACTCTACTTTCTGTCAAGTTAACCAAATTGATCCGACTAGCACAAATCCTTGCACAGAAATAAGTGAATAAAATATATTGTAAATATTGCTAATGTTTTAATACATAAGTTTACAACTACATTTTTAATTAATATTAACATCAGAGCACACTTTATCAGATACTGAATTTAGCAAAATTGCCTACTGAAATACAACACAATGAATTATCTACACAATATGTTTTCTTCCGTTGTTTCCATTTAAGTTCAAATGACATCACAAACATGTCTTCACAAACCTTCAGATAAATGAAGTCTGCATACATACTAAATAAAAGTGGTTCAGTTTCCCCCAATTTAGCCAATCAAATCGCAGCTAGGCTTTATCATGGGTGTTACACATAAAATATCTATGTAATCTTTTATGAAGCTGTACAGATCATATGATAATATAAATTATTACATTTGGTCTCTACTCTGTAATTTAGTCAGTTTCCAACAGCCCTGCAGGTCTATTTCTACATACATGTACATATAACAGTACTTATACTTTAAGTTATAGGATTAAGATGGACATTGAAATGTCATTTGAGGATATTTTGTGTATCTTTTTTCAGTAGTTGTTAACAATGGAGTGTGATCAACTACACAGTGTTTCCTCTCCTGTACACATCAACTCAATACTTGTATGATTTTAACTCTGTAAGATCAATGTATACATCCGCCCACCATGACCTGTAATACCATGTTTACATCAGGCCTGTAGCAAATTCTAAATGACTTCTGTTCCAATACTACACATATTTTTGTAAAGGAATGACCACATGGATCCCAAGGGAAGTGGAAATATGACTTTCATGCACCTGTATCGGGCAAGTAAATGCAAAAAAATTGGTCACCCAAAATAGATTTTTACTTGTCCAATATTTACTGACAATTTTGTTATATACAAAAATAGTTTAATAAGACTTTGAACTCTAGATTTAGTTTAATAAGACTTTGAACTCTAGATTTAGTTTTTTTTTTCTTTAGAATGCACTTGTCTACTGAAAACCAAACAGAAAAAATTCACTTGTCCAGATGGTAAACATAACGGGTCAGGCAAGTTGGGCATAGGATTTCCTCACCCCTGATCCCACATAATATATTTTACTGGGGATATTTTAGTGGCCACAAAACTTTGTCTTAAGCTAACTATTTACTGATACTAAATCACCTGTATTTATATTCCCTGTACAAAATGTTAAGGTTATGTCTGAATATCCTTTATTGGCAGGTGCCCATTATATGGAGGTGGCCCTTACTACAAGTCTGACTGTACAAGGCTCACATTTTACAAGATGAATGACAAAAACAGGATGTTTGAAATGATGCTGTGACTGAAACTTGATTTTAACAGCTTAAGTCTATCTAGAACTATAAATTAAATTTTTAAAGGTTTATGCAATGTTATCAAGTATCAAAATCCATACTGCCACTAAAGCATTTGAAATTCTTTTAAAAGGACCTTCAATTCACATATTGATCAGCCCTTTCAATGGAAGGCTACAGCTGATGAACTCTGTCAGCTATTTTCATGAAAAGCAATGCAACTTTTCATCTACTTTCTCTTCTATTCAGAGTAAATTGCTGATTTCTATGCACAAAGTCTGGCTATACCTTTTTGCTGGCTTCTTTACAAAACTTTTCTTTCAAAAACCATTGAAAGGACAGCATACATAGTTGTTTGAAAACATAATTTTAGATTTCTGTAAATTGTTCTTTTATTAGTCTCCATAAACCTGATACCAAAAATAGCTATTCAATTCAAATGGCTTTCAGTCTTGTTTAATTTTTGTTTTACATCCTGCCAAGAATTTTTCACTTATATGGAGATTTCACCAGATTTAGGTGAAGTGCTACAAATTCTGGTCTGTGTTATGGATGCCAATGCAGTTGGGTGTCAGCAATTCTGTGACATTGGAACCTCAGTTCTAAGTCTCATTTGAAAGGCCCAATGACTGACTTTTTATGCCAAACACATGGCAAAGAAACAATCACTACCATATTTAAAGTCTTTGGTATGACCCAGTACCAAGAATTGAACTTGGGACCTTCCAGCTGTGAGTCAAACACTCTACCACCAGACCATCGTAAGGGGTTAATTCAACTGGTTTGTGGTTAATTGCCATTAATACAATCTTAATAACCAAGAAATATTGTCATTGCTACATGTATTTATTGGAGTGAAATTTGAATCTCCAAGAAACTTAACTGTATACTGGACAGTGTCAAACGATATTTTGACTCCTTGCAATAAAATGACCCTGGGGTCACGTTACTGCGGCAGTAAACTGCGATAAAATGACCCTGGGATCATTCCATCTAGGGGGGTCAAAATATTGTATGACACCGTTATGTGCTTTTGCATGGACAAAAATTTCACAAGCATTGGCAATGTTCTGATATAACCATTTTCAACATTGGTAACAATTCATATTATAGGATGATCTCTTAATAAGATTCCCAACTGTTTTTTTTACTGTAAACATGTCATTAAGAAGCTTTCTTTGTGAATTACAGGTAGAATATACGTAGAAAAGATGTTTGCTTACAGCAATTCCTAAATGCTTTAAAATTTATATTTTTTTGTTTTTCAACAATGTTTGTTATGTGGACCCCATATTTAAGTTCAAAATGGAAATATAAACTCTTAAGTGGCAATCTGATTATGTTGTCATTCCCTAGAGATTTGTGCTGTCATCAATAAAATTACAGGTTCCACCCTACTGAGGGGGCCAAAATATCGCCTCACTCCCTTTGTTAAAAAAAGAAACAAAACACACATTTTACCACAATTTGCAGTAAACATTTCCCAAAATGAAGTCAAATGACAATGAATCTGAAGAGATTATCATCATCTTGAGGACTGGTTTGGCCTCTTTTGTAAAACTATAACTTTGGATCTGTTAATGATATTTCAAACAGTTTTGTGAGATTTTAAATTTTCAAATTTCAATGAGAAAGAAAAATGTTTGGTGTGACCCAACTGACCCACCTAAGAAATCCCTACACCCTAAATTTTTAAAGCAGTGTTTGCACAAAAGTGATTTTCCACACTCTTTTTGGAAATGAGGCCTGGGCCTTCTGAATTGGGAATTTTAGCAAAATTTTACTGAAATTGAGAAATCTAAAAATACACAACTCTTTGACAAATCTCTTCAAATTCATTGTTAATATGGAAAATTTTGACTGCAATTTTGGGGGAAAAAATGTATTTTTTTTTTTTTTGCCTTGGAAATGGTGCCTTATTTCGGTCGCCTACAATAATGGAAAATCCCTGCACACTTGTAATTTTCCTTATCAAAGATCTGAAATTCTGTCCAGTTTACATGTATAAAATGAAAAAGGAAATTGAAGAAAAATAACTTGTCAATCAACCAACCCACTTCTAAAACTACTGGTCAGGGCAATTAATCAAACAAGTAATCTTTTAATGATCATCTGATTAAAAACAATTTCATGTCATATTCA
Organism: Atrina japonica; assembly: GCA_030159075.1. Lineage (NCBI taxonomy): Eukaryota > Metazoa > Mollusca > Bivalvia > Pterioida > Pinnidae > Atrina > Atrina japonica. The sequence continues at coordinate 63,957 of BROG01000728.1, read as the reverse complement.
GCTCCTTTAAGAAACTGTAGAATTAATTGTTCCTTCAGATTTTACGATAACATAGACGAAATGCAAAAAGCATATGGAAATCAGCTACAATGGTGCTTGACAGAGGGCTCAAATGTCAGCATCTCCCGCTAAATACAAATCTCGGCTCTCAAGTCTCTTTGTTACTGTTACTTGGGTCATGTGATATCGCTATTGCTAATGTCATGCAAAGTCTCCATTGTCTGTAATTCACCGATAAATGAAACCTCATCTGCATATCACAACAAGGCAGATACTATATCGGGTTTACATGAGCCTATAACATATTCTTTATTCTTTAATTATTTGACTGAATCACACAAATCACAAACAAAATGAGAGAAATGGATAACGATGCAAAAGCAAATCTTTTGATATGGCTTGAATCCTCATTTGCCTCCAGCGGTAGAAGTCTTTTTTTTTTTTTTTTGCTTTCGTGAGACTTTGAAATGTTTTTCTGCACAAATACTGATTAGGGTCTACTACTAACTTAGAACAATAACAGAAGTGTTCCAATTAACATCGTGAAATATCTACAACTTTAAATGGAGTCTTCAACATTTCAAAGTGACTTGCAAAACAGTTCCATGCTAATTCAAGTGACCTTACTGCAGATATAATATCAAAATCTCAACTGTACGGTAGATTCTTATGAAAAACACAACTATATATGTTCAGTTGAATCTGTCTGAAGAGCTATAGATCCTCCAATCTGCACCTGCCAATGAAATACAGTCTCTAAAGACAGAGTGTCTATTAGGACAAATACCGGTAGTTTTATTGAAAGTAACTTTGTGGGTTTTTTCTTCAAATTTGATATTCATTATCAATATTATGAATTTTCCCTAACTGAGGTTATATTAGGACAGGAGAAAACAATATATTTATCATCAACACAGTAATGCACTTAAAATGAAGTAATCCTGCAATTTTTCTATAAACACTGGCATTGACATGTGTAGATATACAGGTGTGAAATTATTGAACGAGTGTGATGTATGGCAGGTGTGATGTATAACAGGTGTGATATAGAACAGGTGTGATGTATGACAGGTGATATAACAAGTGTGATATATGACAGGTGTGATGTATGTTAGAAGTGATATAGAATAAGCGTGATATATAACGGGTGTAATTTATGACTAGTGTGATATAACAGGTGTGATGTATAACAGGTGTGATATACATGTAGAACAGGTGTGATGTATGACAGGTGATATAACAAGTGTGATATATGACAGGTGTGATGTATGTTAGAAGTGATATAGAATAAGCGTGATATATAACGGGTGTAATTTATGACTAGTGTGATATAACAGGTGTGATGTATGATAGTGTGATATATAACAGGTGTGATATTTGACAATTGTGATATATGACATGTGATGTATAAACGGTGTAATATATAACAGGTGTGGTGTATTAAAGGTGTGAAATAAAACAAGTGTGATTTAAAACAGATGTGACATATAACAGGTGTGATGTTGGGTATTTTCCTACCTCCTAAATTCTGGGTTGAGGGTCCAAAAATTGGGAAAATATACACTTTAACTTAAACAAAAAAAATTAGTTTGAGACATTTGTCTGAAAATACATTTTTCTTCATTCTGAAATTCCAAAGTGAGAATTTTCGCATGTTTTAGGGGAAATTACAAGCTTTTTTTTACATTGGACATGGGTCCTGTAACAGGACCCAAAAATGGCCTGGGAAAATCACTGAATGTATAAAAGGAGTGATATAGAACAAGTTTGATGTATACATGTATATATATATATAAAGCAGGTGTAAACACATAATAGGTGTGATATATAACAGGTATGAATTTTATTATCAAGATCACTTTGACACAGTTGATAACTGTTTCTGTTTACATATTTACACATAATTAATTACAAAATCTAATTGTCAATATCAATTTATCATCCAAACAAATTTCATGTAAATGATACTCTCCAAGGATATTATGACATATTGTATATCAGTTATATATCAATACTCATCTGTGTCACACAGAACATGCAACTAAAATTGATACAGTCAGACGTTGAGTCTGATATAACATGGTCATGCTAAGAGTGAAAACTTAGATTAAATTTCCATAATTATTTTCCCAATAATAGAGATAAATACTTTCACCTATTCTGAAGCATGATTCTACCATCATGATCATGCTTGCTATTTACTTGTTGAAATGGATCTAGGGATTGATGGCGTGAAGTAGTTGCTGTCAAGAAAAACAATTGTTAGCGATAATCTGCTGATAATTATAAAACTAAAGCTTTCTGAGCCATGTAATGATTCTAATCCTGCAGTAGACATGCAAACAGTAAATATGTAACAGCCTTTCAATATCACTGCAGATCGAGTTTGCAATTTTATGCCACACTCATCAATTGTAAGAAATAATGCATCCTGGGCAAAAAAAACTAAGTACATCTAGATCTATAACCAACCCATGAATGGCACATTTGCCCAAAAAACTACATAAACATTTAAGTTCCAGTTCTAGGACTCATACTCAAGCTGACTAGAGGTAATTAAGAGACTGTGGTTCAAAGTATAGTGTTGTAACCACTCCACCACAGTGGTCCCATAACTGATTATGAAATATACCAAATGCCATATTGATCTTCTGTATACAATAGTAGTCGTTGTATTTTGTTTAATGTCCAACTCAAGAACATTTCACTCACATCGAGATGTCACCAAATGTTGTTGATTGAAGGACTTCAATTTTTTGGCCTCAGTGCTCAGCACTTATGGCCATTGGGCAGTAAGGGTTCTTTAACAACAGTGCCTTCTTGGTTTTTACTGTCAAACTGGAAGGATGAAAGTACACCTGTCTTTTGAGATCACATTTTGAAAATCATTTAAATTCATATTTAATATCAGTGTAAATAAAACATCTTTTGAGAAATTACCTGTGTTGAGAGACCACATTTCAGTGGTAGACGGAGTGGTCTCTAAAGACAAGGTTCCACTGTAGTAATACTACCACATTAAGAACAAAAATGAGTGAAAATATAAATTCCAATAACTTAAAGAGAATTGCAAAGGAAACAAGAAACAAACAGCGCTGAAACTTTAACCTGATTTCTCACTCTAACTACGTTAACCCCTGACTCACATGTCATGAACTATACACAGATTATATGTTGCCATTACCCTAAAATGTTAAAAACAAAATCTCTAAAGAATTTTCCCCTGCTGGTTTTTTACAAAGAAATTTAAGATTTTTGACAGTTTATGAATGATGCATATACCCCTGTGATGCAAGATAATGCAATTCAATTGATCACCAGATGTCTATCCATTTGAATACCAAATACAAACAAATGCACAAGTGACTGTGGAAAAGTTAAAGAGACAATTATTGTGCAACTGTGTATTGTGTAAAGAAAACATATAGTTTGAGGCAGCCTCATAAAACCAGCTTTAAGCAAACTTCTGGTAATAAATTTGATATACTCTGCTTAGCTATTATCAGCTTACACACTTAAGATTCATCATTTAGAATAAAAGTCAAAATCAGATACATGAATTCACAAAACATTGTCTGTAAGGACATTTTATTACTATCAGTAGTGATACTCTGGGCTTACAAACATACAGCACCACTGCATTATTTGATCAAAATTCAATCATGATTTGGTGCAGACCAGAGAAAACTGCAAATTAAACCTCTAGCCTAGAGTCTTTGTCAAACTTTGTTTCCTAAGAGTGGCTAGATAATATATCTTTTTTTTTCTACTGCCTTCCAACAATCAAATGTAGATTACTTCTTATTCACTTCCTAATGAAAAATATTAGATCACTGAGAACAATCAACGGAAATCTCATTTCTCAGAGGGATTTTACAAATACCTAAATTATCTGATAAACATTCTGGCCTAATTCATTACTACTGATATTTTTTTTTCCATGGCCAAGGTCAACTCAGATCATCTACATCAAGTAAACGTTTTATGATTTAAAGGTCCTCTATCACAGACACTGTTATGTACTGTTAGGGTCATCATTTTATTTTACCTTTTATGTGTATGGTAATTTTATTTGATGAGTACAACATTTAGTGGAAACTGTCTTGTCAGAGACCACTCTCATGAAAGATCACCTGTCATCTGATCACCGCATTCTGAAAGCCACATTCTGAAAACCACTTGGTTAAATAATCGTTTAAATAAAACCTCTTTTCAGATACCACCTGTAGGGTGATTGGTGATAATAGCCCATTGTATCGTAGTAATTAACCTTTTCAAGGTTTGACTACATGTATATATAATTCCTCCTAAATGCACAGTCAAAATGTCAGAGAAAATTATGCAAATAACAGGAATATGCAATTAACAGGAATAGAGTATTTTAGTGAACAATGATGATTCATCTTCATATATCCTTTCATTTATATAGAAAATACTATTATCAACATCCTAAGTACACTATTAATAGCAATAAATTAGGGAAAAATTATGTCATAAAATCCAAATTTTCATAAAACATAGTTTGGTATGTTACCATTTCTATCAAATTACTGAAATCAGTACCGGTACATTTTTGCCCATTTTGGAGAATATCTTATGCATATAACAGGAATTCCTGGTTTAACCTATGTAATTAAAAGGAACATTTAACATATAAGAGATAGGATATGGTTTTGTGTTTTGAGTTCTTATGCAATGAACAGGAATATACAATTATAAGGCATGCAAATAAGTGGAATTGACTGTATTGAGACTCATGACACTAACAGACTACCAGAGAGTGGCTTCATACCAATTTTTTATCTGGTGTAAAAAGGCAAAAATAACCAGGGGAAAAAAACAGGTATACAGCAGCTTATACTAAGTGACTTCAGAGCAGCATTTGCAAACTTTCTCTGTTATGATGATCAGCAGAAACAGAAATACCTTGACATTCAAATCCACCCCAATACCTATTTTTCATTCAACTTATAAATCATGCATGTATAATTCCATTACACTATTAGAAGCATAACCTAATCAATATATGGGACGAACCGACCATTATAAAAAGCCTGAATAATTATGACATAAAAAATGTATGAGGTATTGATCATTAATAAATGACAACAATTTGTTGTAAAACATTATCCGTTAATTTCAAAATTTCAAATCTATTTATTTTTTCAATGACCATAGTTGGCCAATCCTTCTATATGTATTTGTTTATAAACCATTGAACATCTATCAGAGCAACAGATGTTATGCTTAAAAAATGTCATCATTGTATATATGTATATAAAAAAAAAAACCCAAAACATAAGCTGTGTCACTTGACATATGTATTTCAAGTATACCAAAGAAGGAAGGACATGTAGGCTTATACATGTATTGAACTGCATCCACCATAACTCAAAACTTAGATCAAAGGGATGGATTAATATGGATGAAAATAATATATGAAATCTAAGGCTAATTAAACTTTGTCAGAATGCATAATGCATGTATATGTAACTCATAAAAGATAGAGCTGAAACAAATGTTTGAATATCAGCAACTAAATAATGAAAGGAAAATATATAATGGGGCTTTATTTTGGTCCCCTACGATATGGTGGAAAATTCCTGGGAGAACCATATGAAATTCTGTTAATTTAAGAAAAGAAACTCAAATCGTTTGATTGAATCCAAAATGTTGCAAATAGACATATGGACAAACAAACAAACAAAAACAATGCCCTATCCCCTTTCTAATTATCTGGGACATACAAATATCCTATATTCCAAAACAACAACAGGTAACCTGTAACCTAGAGATAGATCTACTACATTAACATATTGTGCTCTAAGATACACAGTCAAAAAACCCTTGTATGGCTGTAAATCTGATACCTTACAATTTACTGTTCAAAATATAAAAATAACTTAAAAATAATGTAATCACTCAAAAGAAATTAAATCAGGGAAAAAATTTGAACATCATTCTATTTAGGTGAGTAAACAAACTACGGTAAATAAGCTTTATAGGACAACGAATCTCTCTCTCTATCTCTCTCTCTCTCTCTCTCTAACAAAGACTAAGATTTTGAAATAAGATCTGATAGGAAATATATTTGAATCCTCATGAATCTTAATTTGTCTGTTGATTGAATATCGATCAATATTCACTTATTTAATGATTAAACAAGTTATGACAGATCATTATTTGACGATTACTGATGAATCAAGTGAAAGTGAAAGAGTTATACAGAACACCCACCGACAGTTATAAATAATTACAGCGACAACGGTACCAATCATATTGTGCTATATGCACACAGATAATACCAATACACGTTCCCAGAGGTGTCAGAGCATTGTCTTATAAGTGAATACCACTGTCATACAAATACATATATCTGTCCATCTAAAATAATCTACACTGCAATAAATATCAAAATTAACAGCCATGTATAACACGTAGGTCTTCATGTGTGTACCAGGGTCTGAAGAATTGGGAAAATATACAACATTTTAACAGAAACAGAAAAGCTTAATTTGATCCATTTGTTTGAAAATTCTTTATTCTTTATTTTGAAATTCCAAAGTGGGAATTTTTGTATTTGTTTGGGTGGGGGATAAAAGCCATTTTGCACTGGGATAGGTCCTGTAACTGGACCTAAAAAATGGCCAAAGAAAATCCCTGCACACGTTTGTTTAGTGAGTTATATGTCACTCACTGTGGGCCTACTGATTCAGATACAGTATATAAGAGTAACAATTATGTGTGTCAAGTTTAGTACAGTGAACTAAATGTCACTCACTGTGATCTACTGATTCAGATACAGTATATAAGAGTAACAATTATGTATGTCAAGTTTAGTACAGTGAGCTAAATGTCACTCAATGAGGTCTACTGACTCACATGTATTAGCACTGTGAGTTATTTAGATTATCAGGGCTCCAATTTGAGGAACTATAAATATCAGGTATAAATGTGAGGCAATCTGCTAAAATCATCAGGAAAATATCAAGAACATTAAAAACCACAATTCCATGAGAAATTGATCATTATACAACTACACCAGGTGATAAATTATCAATTAAATGTGTAGGACTATATGACTTGTAAATTATTTCCTTATTTCTCAAAAATTCATGTCTACATACATGTAGGTAATTCTTTACAAGTAACCCAAGAAAAACCTTCCTTCTTTCTGTAAACCAATAACATCTCTAATTTTGACTCATATGCATTTTATTTAATACAAATTAAAATATTTCAGTTATCAATCAGTTGCTATGGCAATACAACAAGCAGGTATTGTGAACCTACATTTGCAATGTGAAATGCATCCTAATGCATATATTTATTTATGACCTTGAACAAAGAAAAAGTTCCTCATTACCAAGAAGTGTATTTCTAAAAACTGAATTCTTACATACATGAACATGGTTCACATGCAAGCGACAATGAAATGTTGAATAATGTAGCTTAATGGAGGAGTCCTGTACGTTGTACAACAAACATCCACGAAACCAATATAGTGATATATGTAAAAAACTAAATCAGAAATTTTATAATACTTGAATCACTGGCTAGATATTGATGCAACTTTTAAGAAAAATCTATATTTCATGTATAATTCATGACAAAATGATAGAAAAAGTATAAAATGTTGTAGATAAAAGCATAAAATGTTGTAGATATGCATTAAGCTTTAAAAACTACACCATGACTATCATTGCTTGTCTTGTTAGGACAGAATTCAATGTCACCGTAAGAAACTGATTTGTCAATATACATGTCACCCCTTTGGATGATGTCAGATCTTATGGTGCTAATTGGACCGAGGCCAAGAAAACTAGAGATTTTCACAATGACAGTTTCTATATACAGCGACACCAGACTTCCATTAACTGCTGCACACTTTGAGAAGGAATTACATTGTTGTAATAGTTTTTAATCCTTTTAACCTTTAAAATCTTATTGGTGTTATCAATGAAATTGAATTAAAACTAGAGACCAGCATATGAATTTTGTAATCTCTATTCCCAAAGCTCAATTCCAGTTATCATTTGAGCTGGTTAGTATACCTTATCTAAAAGGCTACTGACTCACACTTTCAGTACTGAGCACTTTGTGAAAGTCTGGTAAATCTTTCATTTTTTTATCACTTTAAATTTTGATTAAAATTAACTCATTTACCCCTAGAGATGCATTTGGAGTGGTCCAAGTCATTGATTTACAGAAGAGTCCATTATTTTTTCAGGGGTTGATGAGTTTAATAACATTTAAGTTCCAGTCAGAATCATTTTGATTTCAAAATACATGTAATTACTTCCTTTGTGGAAGGGCCAAATAAGTTAAGAAAGTAGAGAGGACTGAGTACATGACTGCAAGTGTAAAGCTATCAAGACAGGAGTATGTGACTGGGAATTCATCATGATCTCAAGGCCCACAGAGAATGACCTCACAGTCAACTGAGGTATCAAGATGGAGTGTGTGACTGTAAATTTATAATAACCTCAAGGTCAACAAAGGTATCAAAATGAAGTGACTGTAACTTTATAATGACCTCAAGGTCAACAGAGGTAACTTTATAATCACCTCAAGGCCAACAGATGGAGAGTGTGACTGTAAATATATAATGACCTCAAGGTCAACAGAGGTATCAAGATGGAGTGTGTGACTGTAACTTTATAATGACCTCAAGGTCAACAGAGGTATCAAGATGGAGTGTGTGACTGTAACTTTATAATGACCTCAAGGTCAACAGAGGTATCAAGATGGAGTGTGTGACTGTAACTTTATAATGACCTCAAGGTCAACAGAGGTATCAAGATGGAGTGTGTGACTGTAACTTTATAATGACCTCAAGGTCAACAGAGGTATCAAGATGGAGTGTGTGACTGTAACTTTATAATGACCTCAAGGTCAACAGAGGTATCAAGATGGAGTGTGTGACTGTAACTTTATAATGACCTCAAGGTCAACAGAGGTATCAAGATGGAGTGTGTGACTGTAACTTTATAATGACCTCTCAAGGTCAAGGCCAACAGATGGAGAGTGTGACTGTAACTTTATAATGACCTCAAGGCCAACAGAGGTCAACATGAGGTATCAAGATGGAGTGTGTGACTGTAACTTTATAATGACCTCAAGGTCAACAGAGGTATCAAGATGGAGTGTGTGACTGTAACTTTATAATGACCTCAAGGCCAACAGATGGAGAGTGTGACTGTAAATATATAATGACCTCAAGGCCAACAGATGGAGAGTGTGACTGTAAATATATAATGACCTCAAGGCCAACAGATGGAGAGTGTGACTGTAACTTTATAATGACCTCAAGGCCAACAGATGGAGAGTGTGACTGTAACTTTATAATGACCTCAAGGCCAACAGATGGAGAGTGTGACTGTAACTTTATAATGACCTCAAGGCCAACAGATGGAGAGTGTGACTGTAAATATATAATGACCTCAAGGCCAACAGATGGAGAGTGTGACTGTAAATATATAATGACCTCAAGGCCAACTGATGAATCAAGATGAATTGTGTGACTAACTTTATAATGACTTCAATGCCAACAGAGGTATCAAGACAGGGTGTGACTGTATTATTACTAAGTAAATGAACCTCCATCCAAAGCTATTTAATTTTAATGTGAATCTCTGACAGAGATCACAAGGTTTTTATAGCTTTAACCTAACAGACACCAAGCCATGTGAACAGGAGTTAATTAAGTGTACATGTTCTATCTATATTATGGCACAATTACTTCACTTCTGTTTTAATATTGTGACTGACATTTCAAAAGTTTAATGTTGAAAGAGTTGTCATGACAACATTCAGAATAATTTCCTTTCCTTAGAAAACAGCTTACCTTACAAATGTACATAAACCACAACATTCATAATAAAAAGTCTGTAGTTCCTTGTATATTTTTGTTTTTCTAGACCTCTTCTTCCATACAAATAAAACAATCCACAGTTTAATGTACAATGTATGTCATACTCTAAGTCCTTCTAGGGTAGCAGCCCTGCCCATCTTTTTGTTAGTTGAAGAGGGAACCTTTTTACAAGACACCCAGGGATATACCACTTTTCAGATTTATAACAGTATGAGTCAAAATATGAATTTGAATTTTGATTAGTGTTTAATGCCACACTCAACAAATTTTCAGTTATATGGTGGCCTGCTTTTTAATGGTGGAGAAGAGAACCTGGTTACAGTAGCAATGCACCCGGGCAGAGACCATCAACTTTCTGCACGTAAACTAGCAAACATTCTCACAAACAGATCTTGTAACAATATGACAGTTTGATATGACAAAAAATATGACAAACAGATATGTTTATTTTCAGTCTTGATATATAATACTATATAGTGTTATCAGGCATTGTGTCAGGCAATAAGCTTATACCAATCAATAATTTAGTGAACAAATGTACAGCTACCAGGTATTGCTGCTTCAGGTGAAAATGGGTGTGGCAGCAAGAGAAAGTAATCACTTAGGTTTTAATTCTCGAGAGTGTAATATGGATAACCATTTTACAGCTGTATAACCAACATAATGCATTTCACACTAATGTTTCCTACAAATTCTTTTTATATAATTAAATTTGGATAATTAGCACCCAGGAGTACAAATGCACACATTAGAAGCAATAAAACATCTGTCGGACTTCTACGCAAAAAAATTATGATTTACCTGAAATAGCTTAAATAATTGATTAGTTACATACAAATATACATGGTATGGTTTCTTCAATTGGTGTCCATACACCTATAAATATCCATACAATGTGAGGATGTGTACACATTTGTAAAATAGATAAATTAGGGAGTATGCTAATATCCGAGTACAATTAGGTAGAAGATTACTTAGCATCGCATTACTTAGCAAACTTAGCAGTCTATATTGAAATAAAAAAAAAGTCTGGGCATGTGCCAGCTACATGTAGCCTGTATATTAACTGATATGGTATTACATTTTTTATTTTATCAGGATGAAGGTATATATCTAAACAAAGTTAAAAATAAAAACTCCTCGCTTTTCCTCACATAAATAAATGTTATGCTACCGTAATTAGCATCTACTACATATTAATTTTGGCAACACATGTCTCATACTTTAATACAGACCTTACATGTACATGTATATATACTGCATTTTGTGCACCCAAGCAGCATGTCTTTCATACACCTGGATAGTATAATCCATGCGCATTTACATCCCCAGTATCTGGGGTGCATCTGTCTTTTTTGTATACCTGGGTAGTATAATCTGTCTTTCTGGTATACCTGGGTAGTATAATCTGTATTCTATGTACATATACATCCCCAGTACCCAGGGAGCATCTGTCTTCCCTGTATACCTGGGTAGTATATTCTGTTTTCTATGTACATATACATCTCCAGTACCCAAGGAACATCTAAGGAGCATTTACCCTTTATGTGTACCCTTTATGTGTACATCCCCATACATACTGTGTATCTGAGGAGCATCTATCTTTTATGTGTACATCCCTGTACATATTGTGTATCTGAGGAGCATCTATCTTTTATGTGTACATCCCCATACATATTGTGTATCTGAGGAGCATCTACGGTACCCTTTATGTGTACATCCCCGTACATATTGTGTATCTGAGGAGCATCTATCTTTTATGTGTACATCCCCATACATATTGTGTATCTGAGGAGCATCTACGGTACCTTTTATGTGTACATCCCCGTACATATTGTGTATCTGAGGAGCATCTACGGTACCCTTTATGTGTACATCCCCGTACATATTGTGTATCTGAGGAGCATCTACGGTACCCTTTATGTGGTGTACATATCCATACATGATGTGTCTGATGAGAATCTACCCTTTATCACAGCCTAATACATGATGTGTATCTGAGGAGCATTTGCCCTTTACATGTACTTTCCCATGCATCTTGTGTATCTGAGGAGAATCTACCCTTTGTGTGCACAGCCCCATACAACTTGTGTACGAGGAGCATCTAGCCTTTATGTGTACATCTCCATACATGATGTGTATCTGAGGAGCATCTACCCTTTATGTGTACAGCCCCATACATCTTGTATACAAGTAGCATCTAGCCTTTATGTACATATTATTTGTATTTAACAGTGTTAGAGCCAGTCAACTACACATATATATCGCAAATAGCATGTACTGATGTATGTACATACCTGATACTTAATTACAAAAATACAATTAAACAGCCACACACCTACTTTGTGTGTATACTGTATAACAACCAGAATTAATATTTAAAATATCTATCTGTCAATTTACAGAAATTTTATATCTTCTCTGATTAACATCAAAATATAAAAATTAGTATTACCTGTACAGTTAAAGAAATGCCAGGTAAAATCAACAAGAATATCCTTTTGATACAAATTCCATGTGTACAATGATCTATCCGTCAGTGTTTAAGTCAGTCTAGTAGCTGTCCCAATCTGCTATTGTCCAATATCCTGTGTTTAATCACAGTCAGTACTTCACAATTTGTTCTCATTAAGTGAGAAACAATTTCTTCAGACTATGTTACCTGACAGCCACACCTGGACACAGGTCGACTTATAGAAGCACATGTTCATTAGCTGGCCTAATACATACACTACAGCAACAGGAATAGGAAAAAATCAATAATTCAGATACAGATCAGGGCTAGAAGGAAAACCTCTTTTAGGCTATACACAACTATTACAAATATCACTGTGAGTATTCATATTACAAATCCACGATTTATTTTTCTCTCAAAGTTCAATGCTGATTGTAAATGGCATTGATTTACTGGGGATCACTTTAAGAAATGAGCTGAATTGTTCATTTCCTTTCTTATACTGTTTCACTCGTTTTTGTATGTACAAATGGAAAACATTTGCCAATGTGCTTGTATTAATTTAACATGTCAAGAGTTTAATTTATTACAATGTATTCAATACTTTAAATGCACACCAGGTATTTAGGGATTAGAAAAAGTTAAACAAACAAATTACAAAAGAATTACCCTTATGGAAAGTGAACAAATTTATAATTTTAAACATCTTAATACTTTTTGTTTTTGTTCTAACAATGAAAAGTTTTTTAAATGTATTTTTTTTTCTTTTATTATTACTATGTTTTTTTTTTTTTTTTTTTTTTTTGGTGATACAATGATTCACTTTACTTGAGTGCACATTTTAATTACAAATTTAGTTTGGTAATTAAAAATAACAAAAAAAGAAATCACTTGGTGAAGGAGGATTCACTTTGCAAGTTGAAGGTTCTGGGTTAAATTTTAGATCGAGTATTATCGAGGGACAGTTTCAGACAGACATTATAATTGTACAGTGGAACTTGTCTTGAGAGTCCACAATTTTTAACCACTGAAATGTGGTCTTTCAAGATCGGTGGTCTCTCAAAAGAGATATTATTATGAACATACTACCAAAGTTATAATGCTCAAGACGATATTGTTTCTGTCAATTAGTCTTCATCAGTTGAGCTCCAATTTAAAAGTTATGTGTATTTTCTAAAGAGAAAGTGGTATTATACAAGGTCAAATAATATCTCTAAAACTATAGCCAAAATCCGTCTAAGAGTAACCACTGTAAAAATGACTATCTTAGCTTTAGAAAATTTTTTTTAATTTAAATGATGTTAACAGTGCCAAATATTACTTCAGTAGAAGATGGACAGCTGGTACTGAAATACCAGGTACTAGGTTTATGTATACCCTCGGGGACTCAAACGGTCCACCAGCAGTGGCAACGACCTAGTGGTTATAAATATTATAAACATACTACCAAAGTTATAATGCTCAAAGGATTACTTAACCAAGTGGTTTTCAGAATGTGGGCTCAGAAGACAGGTGCTCTTTCGTGAGAGTGCAGATCTTAATTTCAAGGCAAGTACTTCTGTACATGCTGTAGGTCTCTCAAATTTATGAGATTTAAATCCAAGAACCTGAGACCTGTGTATAGAAGACATACATGTAACACATTAGGCACTGCATTAACTCACCCCAAACAACACATTTAGACTGGTCTAAGTAATTGGTTAACAGAAGAGTCTTTAATTTTCAGAGTTAAGAGTACTGCTGCAACAAAAAGAATAAAAAGATGAATTCACCATAATTACTGCGATCAGCGAAAATATTATTGGATACATATTAAACCAATGTATCCTGACGTAATTAAATGTTGTAGTTCACATTTACAATAGCTGTATGTTAATTACATCCCAGTCTAGCCAAAAATGAAAATCCACTGTACTAAACTATCAGTAAATCATATATATACTGTATGTTCTATTCAAAGTAAAACTGAAAAATTATAAGTAACCTTTCGGTATTCCTGATCAAGGTAAAAATGAAATATTAACTCATTCACCCTGAAAGACACATTTGGACTCAGTCCTAAGTCATTGATTTATAGAAGAGTTCATTGTTTCTCAGGGGTTGTTGAGTTAACCATATGTTAATTAACTCACAAGACAGGTGATAGTCAAATCAAATTACACCCATACATTTAAACAGCTGGGTCCACTCAATTGTCTTAATGACTCACTACACATTTTGTCAAACAAACAAACAATTTTCTAACAGTTGTGTATCACCTGTCAGGTATACCTGTAACCAATATTAAACTAAAACTTACTCATCCTTTAAAGCTAGTCAACCTAACAAACAAAAATTAAACTGATTATCAAAATGAAAAATAACAGAGTAGGATTTTATGTTCGAAATATTTGTTGTGCTTGATTAACAATCGTTGTACACAGTTGACTGCGAAGTAAAACCCGTGAGAAAAAAATAAAGTCCTAAATATAAATCGAAGCCAATGCTCAACTTATTCAAAAAGGTGCTATAACTATATTAATCCTACAGCCTATATAATAATTGATTACTAATTCAATTTAAAATCATTAATCTTGTCAAATCATACAGAGAGTGATCCTAAATTTTGAGTGAGTGTGAAAAACATACAATTTACCTGAAAGGCAGGTGCCTCTAGATGGAACTTCTCTAGAGAGAAAGAGGTCAGGAACACAGGTGTGAAAAACACATGATTAATCTGAAATGCTGCGAGTGAGGTGCATCTGGGAGCAAGTGCTCCAGAGAGTTATTGGGAAGGAAGACTTTTGTTTGAATCCACCGGGAGCTATTTTGTGGCATTACTTGCCAGGTGTCAGGCTGTAAGGCTTATAAAATCAAGATGCAATGTTGAGAGAGTAAATAGTTTATCTGAATCTTGCTCTGAACTAAACAGTAAAAGTCATATAATCTAATAGCTTTTCTTATATGGTCAATTTACAGTGCTGACCATAGAGAACATCAAGTGATGTATTATAGCACTCAAAGGAATACAAAATATTAATATTTAAATACTTATGACATTACTTCAGTCTACTTGATTCATATTCATCATTTTCTACATGCATATGTTGTTTTCCATACCTTAGTGTTCTCAGCTAAGTATCGGATATTTCATTGTCAAAAATTCAATAACCAAATATAAAAATATGAAAATAAGATTTTGGTCTTACTATCCGATATGTAATAAATTCTCCCATATCATAAATTGGGATATTTTGGCATCGCTAAAATTTGGCCATTTTGCTCATAAAATGAAGGGTTATTTTTTGGCCAGTTAAATTTTGGCCATTCATGTTTACAGTCTAACCCGCCATTTTCAACATTTCCCTGGCTTACTTTCTATATTCCGTCACTCTAAATAGCGAATTCCTGTTCTCTGCAACCAGCGACCACTCAAACTCAGCCAACGGTGGATTGTTTACTTCACATAATGATCACAAACGGAGCTAAAACGAATATCGAGTGTCACAATTTTCAAATTTCGATGAATTTTAAACAAAAACGATGACCTAAACAAAAACAAAGATTTATCCTTTGCCCAAAGAGTTAATTTATACACGACATTGTTAATGAATCGTAGTATCATTCTCACTATGAAATTTAACATTAGATATGGATCCCGATTTCCTAACGATCCTACATGTATACATTGGACGGTTTAATTTTGGCAATTTTAGTAAGGTGACCAAATTTGCCAAAATTAAACAATGGCCAAAATATCCCAATTTAAAATACCAAGCTTATGCCATCTATGTTGATAACTGATGGGAAAATGATGCTACGCTGCATGATATACATGAACACTTGTTCATGTACTAGAGATGTGCATTTGAATAGAAATTTTATGTTTGAATATTTATTCATTTTGCAAATATTTGAACAACTGTTCAACTGAAATGTATTTATATAAAACTTGAGTTAAGGCTGTTCAATACAGACAGCAGATGTACAAATGCTGATGAAGTATCAAACATTTAGACCTATGCCATGGACTCAGGTAAAGTCGGTGATGGTGTTGGGTCAACTATAACACGTGACAAGTTTATTCTTAGGTATCAGAGGAAGCACTACTCCAAAAACAGTGAAACCTTGCTATTAAGACCACCTAACTGACTGACTCAAAGTGATCACATTAGTGAGATGGTCTCTTAAGTAAGGTTCTGCATTTATCATATATTTATCAAGAAAATGAATACTTGTGGTTTGAAATCTGAGGTGGTTTCCTAAGCGACGTGGTCTTTAGGCAGGGTTCCACTGTACTCAAAACAGTTCGTGAGATGGACATCTGATCCATAAAGTTTAAGTCTGACCCACCTTGGATTATAAGATTTGTTTGTATAACATTTACAATAAAATAAACCCTCTACAAGTAACATTACACATAATCACCTTCAGACTGGCTCATCCTTCGAATTAAATCGTGATTCATGCAGACATAGGAGATGATATTCTTAGTAATTCCAAGCTCAAATTAACCCCCGCAAAAAAAAAACAAAAACAAATAAAAAAACAACAACAACAAAAACAATGTCAAGTACATATTAGTACATGTGCAGATACGTCATTTAGTTATTTATAGCATTATAAGATGTCATTATCTATTGTATAAAATTTTCATATGCAAATCGCGGTAACATTCCTGCATTCTTTTTTCTGTAGTAGGTAGTCATGTTTTAATGAAATCCGATACATTAGCGGATATTGATACTTGTCACACGTGATAATTAATATATCATGATGTCCAGCATCATAATCTTACTAACTCCTGTAGAATTGCATAAGATGGTCAATGTATGTGCCACATTGTTTAATCTGTGAAGCATGTATATATTGACACAAGGTAATGACAAAATCCCTGATGATAGAAATTTTCATTGATCTGCGATTAGTTACTGTTTAAAGCAATCAGAAATATGGTCTTCATTGTTCCTTATCTAAAAATGTACACAAAAGTGAACTTAAATCTCAGCAGACTGACCACACAAACATTGTGCCCTTAACCGCCAAATTAATGAGAACTTCTACAAACAAAATAAATGTAGTGGGTACACATTTTAATGTAAGTCAAGCAGGGACAGGTTCTCAGGTTAATTGTATTCACTTTTTACTCATTTACCCCTTAAAGACATATTTGGATTGGTCTATGTCATTGATTTACAGGAGAGTCCTTTGTTTTTCAGGTTTGCTGTATTCACTTTTAACAATTTTATCTAAGTACACTTAAATGTTACCACTAACATTATACACAGCAGATTTCAGATTACTTAAACCCAAGACCAAATCTCACTTGACCAGAGAACATCAAGTGTTTATTCTATGCTAGGATCATATCAGAGATATATAATGTTTTGTAAAAGTCTGATTACAAGAACTATATATACCGGTATACAGATACAGGTACCTTACATAGATAAAACATGCATATATCACATACATCCTTGAAGGTGACCAAGTTATCATACAACATGTATAGGCACTAGGAACTTAGAAAAACAATGTCCTCCTTCAACACACCCTTGTAACATCATTAATATATGCTGAAGCAAATATGATACATGGACAACTGCATGAACCTGTCTTGAAAGACCTCCCCATCTGCACTGAAATGTGGTCTCTCAAGTGCTCTCTCAAAAGAGGTTTTATTTACAGGATTATTTAGCCAAATGGTTTTCAGAATGTGGTCTCAGATTAGACAAATGGTCTTTCATGAAAGTTGTCTTTCAATACAGGTTTCATTGTACCTGAGGAAAATATGATATATTGTATTCTTTAAGGATAAAGTGTAACATGAAATTATTCAGAACAAATATAGCAATTCAGATTATCCTTAAATAGCATAACAAAATCTTATGTTAATTTTTGTTTAATTTATGTGTCATCTACATATATATACATTGTACAAGTACATATAAGTTTAATATAATTTTATCAGACCTTTATATGTAAACAAGTCTCTCTCTCTCTCTCTCTCTCTCTCTCTCTCTCTCTCTCTCTCTCTCTCTCTCTCTCTCTCTCTCTCTCTCCTTGTTATACACTATCAGTATTGCAGATTCAGCAGAAATAAGACACTAGTTGACTGTCTTCATCTGAATACCTGAAACATCTATAATATCTGTGTGTTACTGATCATGAAACCATCTGGCTCCTGCTGCTATTGACTGCAGTATTATCTATCTTATTATATTTTATAATGGCGACAAACAAAAGATAAACATATCTACACAATGAGTCAGTCTGTTCAATATAAGAGTCAATAACACTTGCATACATGTATTGACTCTAGCAAATTAGGTTTTGTATCAGTTCAGTCCTCTCAATATTTTTCTGTTTTCAGAGACTATTTATGGCTTGATTTTGCTAGCTTGATCTGAATTTTATTGATAGAATAAATCTGAAAATAATCAATGTACATTAATATATGTCACAATAAAATAATTGTAATGAAGAGATTTTTTTTTACTTACATCTGCATAATTGATGTATCTACATGTAGTTCACAAGAACTATGATTTAATTAGTTCATTGTTTAAGAAAAAAAAGAAAATCACATTCATACATGTATGTTGCCTTGTCTGATGATTAGACGCATCTAGTAATTAGCCACTTGCAGTAACAAGACACATCCAATAATTGGACACCTCAAGTATGATATCTGAACACATCCAGTAATTGGATACTTCCTGTTTTTAGACACATCCAGTAATTGGATGCATCCAGTAATAAGACACATCCAGTCATTAGACACATTCAGTAATAAGACGTGTCCAGTAATTAGACATGTCCAATAATTGGACTCAAGTACCGGTAACAACAATACAAGGAAGGGTCTGTCTGACCTTTTCTGAAGTAAATTGCTCAGTGTGATAATGGTATACAATTTTCTCTGAAACTGCATGATATATTTTTAATGGTGTTTGAAACTTTCTATGACTCATAACTTTCAGGTAAATAGGCAAGGTACAAGCAAACATTCTTATAAACATTAGATGAGATTTGGCTGATGTTTAGCTGCCGTATAACTATAATTAGTCGTAGACATCAACAATCAAAATGACCAGATCTTGGGTTGAATGACACAGACCCAATGACACTTCCGTATTGATCTCGCAGTTTTCTTTATACAGATTCCTGTACATCTATAACTCCCACTTAGTCTCTATTATTTACTCTTACTTTCTTATTTTGAATAGCTTTTTTTACGCCCCACTCAACAATATTTTAGTTATATTGTGGCAGCCAGTTTTTAATGGTGGAGGAGAGAACCTGGTTACTTGGGAAAAGACCACCGGCCTTACCTAAGTAAACTAGCAAACTTTCTCACAAGAATCAGCTTATCTTCCAGCTCAAACCTGCACTGACCAGAAGTGAGAGACTTCTCCCTATCTCGATGCTCTGACCACTTGGACCCCCCTCTATCACTTACAATAAGAGTGAAATAAAATATCACAAAAAGAAACAAACACAAGTCAGGGAAAGTAAATAAAAACAAAGCTAATATGGTAAATAAATACAAATTTTAACTAATTTAATTATAACACTCTAGATAAGTTGGAATGATGTTCAGATGAAAACACAGTATGTGAATTTCTTTTTATCTTGTTTCTTCCACACTAAATTCATTATCAATGGTAAATTCTCTACAACATTTCTGTTCACCTTTAGGCACACCTTCAACAGGTGTCTTTAAGCAATTTACAACAAAGTTTAAAACATTTCACTAATGTTTACCATCTTGGAATGAAGACATTAGTTTATCGCTTTAAAACATGTTTAGTCCATTTACAATCGAATACTGCCAAATTTCCATTCTATCGATTCTTGGTAACACACTGACTCAATTACCTGTCCAATTTTGTTTATATACAGGTTAAGTATTTCCAAGATTAATCAGCACGGTCATGTGTCAATTTAGGTTGGTTAATTTTACTGGGTAAATTTTGCTTTCATCAGAAAAACTGCAAAATGAAACACTGTTGTAATGAAAATGTTCTGAATCATGTCATAGAAACGGCAATTAATTTCTGTGTCCACAGTTTTAAAATTGTTTAAATTTACCTTGGTATACCTGAACATCAATAAATGAAAACCCATAAAATCACTGCCTGCTGTCGACATTCAATAAATGCTTTTTATAGTCAAATGTAACCGTTCAAACATTTTGTGCTATATTTTACATATAGAATGGCCATACTGCTGTAACAAATACTTTTGTGCTATATTTTACATATACATTGTAGAATGGCCATTTTATTTTTATGATTATTAACGATGTATTGGGAGTGTTTATGAACAGCAACATGTAGGGGCTATAACTATTTGATGTTTATATAAATATACATATATAGATCTGGTCTAGTTGATCTATATTTTCTTTTCATCTTATTTATGTCCCATTTATACTCAAGCAGCTTGTAACTATAGAGATTATTATTTTTTTATTTCAATATATTATCCCATCTCTTCTGAGAGAGTAAAACTCTATTACAGTCAAAATGTCTGTAAAGGTCACTCAAGGAAATGGGGAAAGATCATCGTTACAAACAGGTGGCCTTTATCAAAAGGTTTATTCATGATCAAAAGTCAACAAAGGTTTCTTGAATGGCCCTTATAGGCAGGTGCCCTGTACATAGAGGTGGTATTTAATGCAAGTTTGACTGTATATATCCCACTGCCTTCTGTCAAGACCTCAAATTAGTTTTGTCAACTAGTTTTGTCAACTAGTTTTGTCAATAAGTTTTTTCCACTCTCTGATCCAATGAACAAGTTCTATACTTCATTCATTTCTCTCTCACTACTTGTAACAGTATAAACACTATAAAGCTATCAAGTTATCCTGTTCCACTCTCTCATCCAAAAGTTACCTCTTTACTTCATATGTTACACCATAATTCCTCTGACTACTCCCAGGACCTCCATGGCCGAGTGTTTAGAGCATCGCGCTTTGAGCCATGAAGTCTCACTTCTGGTCAGCGCTGGAACCTAAGCTGATTTTTGTGAGAAAGTTTGGAAGTTGCAGAAGGCTGGTGGTCTCTTCCCAGATAACTCAGGGTTCTCTCCTCCACAATAACTAAAATACTGTTGAGTGTGGCGTACTGCACTATTCAATATCTGACTACTCCTACCATATTATATGTGAAATAAGAATTCTCTTGATTTGTGGCAACAACCTTAAAATATCTTCTGTACTTCATTTCTTTATGCATTAATTCTTCTATCAAGAGGTTTTCCTCTTTGAACACATCATGTACAAGTATATGTACATTAAACTCATTTATTTATGAAATAAAACATTATTGTGGCCGATACATTTGGTTGCATGTATTTCTCAGAATAAAGAGAATAGGGTGCTTTTGATTGAAACATAATGACTCCTGTCATGAATATTTGATGATCAAAGTAGAAGATCAAGGTAATTAGGAGTACAAATACATGTTTTATAGGTGTTCCTTGTCATGTATCGGTGTACACACCTTATGTATGTGTATCAACTTGACCTGGACACTAACTAAATTACTCCAAACGACATCTCGGTGATGTTCAGTGTAAAATATACTTGTTTACTCACAAAGGACAAAAGGGCCTAGCTATCTTGTCTACAATTTTATACAGTACAGGGGAAAAATAACTCATGGTGTTAATATTTGCTATCTTCACGGTGTAGATAAATCCTTAAAATCAAGAAACAGTGAATAAGTTTTGGATCAGTTTATTTACCTACTTATGTATTATGGACTGCATTTGTAGGACCTGATGTTATTGTATGCTACTCCTGATCAGGGAATTTAACAAACACGATCCTATCAGGAGAGATAAAAATGTGAAAATTACAACCCATGGAATTAATCCCCTTTACAGTTAAGTGACCAATGGTGATGTTGAGAGTAAAATATTTTTGTTTATCCACAAAAGGACATAAAATTGTTAGCCTACTGGTAGATATCTCTCCAGAATTATATACAGCAGTACATACTGGGCCTTGATATCTCTCCTGAATTATATACAGCAGTCCATCTTGAGCCTAGATATCTCTCCAGAATTATATACAGCAGTCCATCGTGGGTCTAGATATCTCTCCAAGTAAAAACCAATTTTTTATATCATCAGCAGTCCATCGTGGGCCTAGATATCTTTCCAGAATTATATACAGTAGTCCATAGTGGGCCTAGATATCTTTCCAGAATTATATACAGCAGTCCATCTTGAGCCTAGATATCTCTCCAGAATTATATACAGCAGTCCATCGTGGGTCTAGATATCTCTCCAGAATTATATACAGCAGTCCATCGTGGGCCTAGATATCTTTCCAGAATTATATACAGTAGTCCATAGTGGGCCTAGATATCTTTCCAGAATTATATACAGCAGTCCATCGTGGGCCTAGATATCTCTCCAGAATTATATACAGCAGTCTAATTAGGACCTAGATATCTCTCCAGAATTATATACAGCAGTCCATAGTGGGCCTAGATATCTCTCCAGAATTATATACAGCAGTCTAATTAGGACCTAGATATCTCTCCAGAATTATATACAGCAGTCCATAGTGGGCCTTGATATCTCTCCAGAATTATATACAGCAGTCCATAGTGGGCCTAGATATCTCTCCAGAATTATATACAGCAGTCTAATTAGGACCTAGATATCTCTCCAGAATTATATACAGCAGTCTAATTAGGACCTAGATATCTCTCCAGAATTATATACAGCAGTCCATAGTGGGCCTAGATATCTCTCCAGAATTATATAAAGCAGTCTAATTAGGACCTAGATATCTCTCCAGAATTATATAAAGCAATCCATTCATGATGTTGAGAGTAAAATATACTTTTGAGTTTGACAAAATAAAACATATTGCTTCTGGTGGTTATTGGTCAAGGATGTAAATTGGTCTGATTAGTGAGGTGGCCTTTCTGAATTCAAGTGAGTATCTGCTATCTGGTCTCATTTAATATTACCTTTAAATAAAGTTTAGGAGACGGAATATTTATTGTCTTTGATGCAAGGTGGTCTCATGACTGAGGTGGTCTTTAGGCAGGGTTTTACTGTACATGTGTTTGTATAAAGCAGACCTTTTTCTGTAGTGTCCACAGGACCCAATCCTAATGCAAAAAAACATGTTTTTCCCCAATTTGATGAAAAAAATCCCCAAACTGGTGTACAGAATGTGATATGGTAATGAAAAATGAATTAATGCAGAGGGAAATATGTTTAAAACAGAGACTCCATTTCAGTGAGACTTACATGTCTGCAAACTATTTTTCCCAATTTGACATAAATTCACATTAAGATTCCCATGTGTTGCCAATGACATTTTCCTAAATTTGGCAGAAAAAGGCCTATAAAGTAAAAACAAACAGTTTACTCCCATTATAGCTATCATCAGAAACCTAAATTAAGTCAGCTGCCTCCATATTGCCTTAGTAAGTTGTGATCAACATAACTTAGTATTAGGCTTTTTGTTTAGAGCATAATTAGACCTGACATGAATTTTATATGATCTTGATGTGCGTTAAATTACAGCAATAGAGATGGCTCGAGAAGATCAAAAGGAGTCTGTGGTCAATAACTGATGAACAAGATGTACTGGTCTTTCTCTGTTTTACTTATGTACCAGCTAGTGAAGCTAAGTACCAATCATAATTAACAATGAATACAGACATCTGATCATCTTGTCCTCTAGTATAGAAATAAAAATTATATTATCAATACACAAATCTAATGTATTTGTAAATCATACTGATTATGTGACCTGATTCAGGTCACACATAGGTGAATTTACTATAGTCAAATCACTTGGACAACAGAACTGTATACATGTATGTATAAAATTTTGCTGTTTTAAAAATAAAACAAATTCGTTCAGACTTAATTTCAACAATATATATATATATATACATATCATATATATAATGTAGAATCAGAAAATTATACAGGATTAATATTTTTTTGAACATTTAAAAATAAAACAAATTTCATTGTAATAAATGAACCTGTTTGAAAGAAACCTATAGATTACTATCACTTGGTATAATTGATGTAAAATTTAGTCATGGTTTAAATTTCACTGATCAATGAAAACAACAAAGTCAATGAAATTAAAATCACAGCAATTTTTTTTATTCTACAGTTTATATATATATATATATATATATATATATATATATATATATATATATATATATATATCCTTGCATCACAGGGACGACTGAAGGTGAAAGGGTATTATCTGTGTAACTATAAAACTGTCTCCAGACAATGTCACTTCTATTTGTTTTAGATATCAACAACCTTTCATTGATTGACTTTCCACAGCTTCATAATGTTATATTAGAACGATTGACAGCACATGTGCCTTATAATTGAAGTCTCTCAAGACAGGTGGTGTCTCAGTAAACTAAAGGTTAAAGTTGAAGGATCATTTGACCAAGTGTGGTCATTCATGAGAGAGGTCTTTCAAGACACATTGTTCAGACTTTCATGATTTCATACCTTGTTGTATGGATATTTTTGCATATTCACAGAATGGTGTTAAACAGAGTGACAAAATACTATCAATTTTAAAATATACAGGTGAATCTCGATACCTTGAAGTCCATGGGACTACCAAAAACCTTTGGGGTTTCAAGAGTTCGAGGTTTCGAGAGTTCCAGAAATGGGCATTTCGACCCAATGTAGGTTCTTAATACTTCACAAATTCTGGAATTTTGTTTTTGTAATTCATATGAATCCCCTACCTAATTTTCAAAAATAAAAAACGTGTAAATACATTATCTTTATTATGTATCCAATTTGGATAAAAACGATCATCGACATATAAGGTATATAATGTTGCAGTAGCATTCACTACTACTTCAGTAATCTACAGAATGACTCCATCTAAAATTTAAACTACCACTTGACTTGGCTGTGACACTTGAACTTGACATTGTAGTCCATGACGCATCTTTATACAGTTCTTCTGTTTTGATAGCTCTTAATTAATTAACAATCCTGTCAATCACTACTCAATTAGGTCAGGGACTAATTGTCACCTGGTAATAAAAACACCTATTGTTTAATCTTGCAGGTAAGGATCCTGTATCGTTCTGGCTTATGGCATTGACTTTTAGTGAATTCACCAGTAATTACTCGAACTTCAAGGTTTCGAGAGTGAAATATAAAGGAATATATAAATTGGGACTTCGAATCGACTTCATATGTTTCAAAAACTTCGAGATTTCGACATTCGAGAGTTAATTTACTTAATTTGTGAAGGAAAAAACTCGGGACCTTTACGAAACTTCGAGGTTTCAACGTTCGAGCCATCGAGATTCACCTGTATTTTGTTACTAGTTTCAATAAAACTTTGATGGGGCTAAAGACTTACATTATATATTACTGAGGAACTAAAGCCTGAACAGAGAGACCAACAACTTTTTAAGAATTCGGTCCTTAAATAATCTCTTGAGATGTGAAATGAATAAAGTACAGCTGTACATTTTATCATAGAACTGCCATAATAAATATGAACAATGTATGTATGTGCTTTAGTTGATAGTGATTTAGACATCCCTCTTTGCAAGCTGATTGTCTTAGATTCAAATCCAAGCCAAGACAAATGTAAAGATTCACATACAGGAAACAATGGCCATCATAAATCACTTGACATCAGAACTTAATAAAGTAAATGATTTGAGTTCAAGACTAAATGACAGCAATGGCCTTATCCAAGAAAATAGGTAAATGAAACCTTCAAATCTTTCCACAACACTAGAACTTATTACAAGCACTGTCACCGACAATTAGATTTCCCTAGACTTTTACATCCAATAAGTATTCTCCTCTGCAAAAAATGCTGAATAAATGAATTAGGAAAATCCACAAACCAGCACAATTTTACACAAAATAAATAGGAAAAAGGGAGGGGGGGGGGGGTTGGTGGAAGATATATAGCCATACTAATAATGATGCCATTAGGTATAAAGCACCTGTTACCAACTCATTGATCAGACTGTAAAACTATGTTATTGGTTATAAGTTGCCTAGTAAACACACCTGATAATTACTTCAAACACTTACATAGTCTACACAACATCTGATCAACATTGTTGCTTCTTAATATTTAATCATATTCTCTTGTTTTCTTTTACCCACAATACACAAGAATCGCATCAGAAAATCAGCTTCAATGTACATGTTGTGTTATGTATACAACTCACACAAATTTCACAATGTACCAAAGGATAATTTCAAAATAATAAAGAGCCGACCTGGCTCAATCAGTAGCTCGCTCGACTCTTGATCGTGAGTTTGAGTCCAGCCGGCGGCAGGTTGGTTTCCTGTCCTTCGGATGAGACAGTAAAAATCAAGGTCCCGTGTCGCATTAGGTGTTGGCATGTTAAAGAACCCTCACTGCTCAATGGCTGTAAGTTTCGAGTGTATGCCAAAATTTGAAGCCCTTAACTGGCAGTTGGTGACGTCTCCATATAGACATATTAGAGCTACAGTAATGCATTGAATCAGAGCAAGGCAATATTGTTCTACCTGTTCACCCCTATTTTTGAAAAATAGACAGGACCTGGACATGCCACTTTATTTTGGCAGACCTTTTTACATATACCAGTACTTTGTACCCATTTATACATTTATGAAGATTTTAGGGGAGATAACTTTTGTTAATTTCCGTACATGAATCACTCTATAACACAACACATTCTAGGACAAGTGGAAGAAATAGTACAAAAGTCAATTACAGGTCTTGCACTAGAATTACCAAGTCAATTACTTATTACAGAAAAACAATGATACCTTAGTTTTCTTATTTCCCTACTGTTTCAAAAGTACAATCACAATTTTTCAATTGTGTACTATTTGATTTTAATACATTTGAAGAATCAGTTTTCTTTTCAATATTTTCATGTACTTGGCAAGGAGAGTTGTATAAAAAATTCTCACATACAATCTGACCCAATTCATACTTTTCACTAGTAGATTCTCCATCTACCATTGACCTTTGGTAAGTGGTCCTTCATCTACCACTGATCTTTGGTAAATGGTCCACCACCTATGGTATACCTGAAAATATTTTCCCTGGTCATTTACTTTGACCTTTTTATGACAGAAAACACAAGTCACACCGTCTTAAATTTGCCCTAATTAACCATTGTCTCATGTTTGTCAATGCTTCAATTACTTAGCTTTAAAATTTTACGTTCATTTTAAATTCGCCTTCTTATCTAAGGGCGAAAACTCCAAAGTATACAGATACAGTACCACTGAGTTTTTGTAAATGGTTCTCCATCTACCACTGAGCTTTTGTAAAAGGTCCATTTTTTTAGAATTATGTATTCATCCTAATATTCTTGTACATGTACTTTTAAATACACAAATATTTTACAATTGTTTTAACACAGATACAAAAATTTCCATTGTTTATCTTATACATTGATATTTTTATTGACTTTATGTCACATTGGCATATTGATCAGAACTAAAGATTATTGAAATATTTAATACTCTTTCAATATAACCATTATTGTAACATGGTATTGATTAAAGCTCATGTAATACTTAGGTAACAGCATGAACATGAAATTAGTGTAAACTAATGACCTATGGGCACACAAGAAAAATGGGTTTTAAAAGGGCTGCAACGACACACTGTAATGACTATACAATACATACTGCAATTTGTACCTGATGATACGATACATTTATGATACACAGGAATAAAACAACTAAGTTGAAAATTCAATAATGACATCATTGCATTTCTGTGCACTTGCTTTTGAAAAAAGTTTTTGTTTCACATATCCTTTTTATTCTGTTTTGTTTACTTTGTTTATTTGTCAACTAAATGAGATATTATCCTGTTAAATAAATTAGTGACTACATTTGTGGAGAAATATATTCAAGAAGGAACATCATATTTTGACTCTAAAATGTTAAATCAATTTTCTGAAACTACCAGATTCCACCGACATAAGACACAAAAAACTGATCTATTGCTTTTGAAATAGCCTTGGCCCTCGGTGAATTGATTGACAACTTTGTGTTTGCAAACTACGTTGTCCCTGTGAATCTACGATTTATTTTAATTTTAGTCTTTGATTCATAATTAATAATTTACATCTAGATGATGCCATTTCATGTCACAAGACAAGTTTGTGGTTTTATCAGTTTTGTAAGGTGTATACGTGTTACAAAGACGACAAGTGTGGGTTTTTCAAATTTATGTCGATTTGTAGCTTTTTGAACCCTGAGTGAGCCAATATTAGCGAGTTGTATGACGATGGTGCCATTGGGGCACAGATTCCACCATTTTCCTCGTGGGTGAACTGCTTTTTACCATGTTGATTGTTTATCGGTAAATCGGAGTTAGAGTATATAGAGTCTAAAACCGGAAATGGATAAATCTGGTAAATATCGTAGGTGTATTGTGGCATAAAATCAACGTATCGTAAGGTAAAATACCACGATATATTGTAGTTTGGTATATCATTGCACTACTAGGTATTAATATTATGGCAAAAAAAAAGTTATCTAGAAAAATCTTACTGATATAATTCTGTGTTTAAATAGGCATTGCCTGTTTTTTTTCCTCAAAATTTTCTTTCTTCTGGGAATATAACTTTCATGCCTGTGTATATTTCTTATTTGATATTGTACATCAATCTAAGAAGTAAATAACAATAATTTATGGGTCTTTTTTGGGCCGGAACACTGCTAATGTCCCATTAAAGAGAGCTCTAACTGCATTTTTATATATAAATGAAAATCTATTAACTCCAATAATATGCCCACTTCAACTAGCAGACTTGCATAGTTACAAATGATTTTGAACATCATAAGGTATGATCTTGTATCTAGAAGTAGGTCATTCTATATCAGGTTAGTATTTGCATTTAGCATTAGAAACATGGATTGATGAGATCATTTTTCTTAATATAAGTCACAAGTGACCAATCAATTAGGACAGTATTACTTAACCATTCAAATCAGAAATAATCTAAACTGTAACCTTTTCCTACCAACACATGACCTATGGAATGATAGATTGTAAGACATTTAAGACAATAAAAAATAGAGCCCTATTGTCCAAAACTGAGACAGACTAAATCATCAAGAGTGGAAAGCAAAGACGAGAGTGCCTAAAGCTTCAACAGTGGAAAGCAAAGATGAGACTGCCTAAATTGTCAACAGTGGAAAGCAAAGACGAGACTGCCTAAATTGTCAACAGTGGAAAGCAAAGACGAGACTGCCTAAATTGTCAACAGTGGAAAGCAAAGACGAGACTGCCTAAATTGTCAACAGTGGAAAGCAAAGACGAGACTGCCTAAATTGTCAACAGTGGAAAGCAAAGACTGAGACTGCCTAAATTGTCAACAGTGGAAAGCAGAGACTGAGACTGCCTAAATCTTGAAAAGTGGAAAGCAGAGACTGAGACTGCCTAAATCTTGAAAAGTGGAAAGCAAATAAGAGACTGAGACTGCCTAAATCTTCAACAGTGGAAAGCAGAGACTGAGACTGCCTAAATCTTGAAAAGTGGAAAGCAAATAAGAGACTGAGACTACCTAAATCTGAAAAGTGGAAAGCAGTGGAAAGCTAAATCTTGAAAAGTGGAAAGCAGAGACTGAGACTGCCTAAATCTTGAAAAGTGGAAAGCAAATAAGAGACTGAGACTGCCTAAATCTTGAAAAGTGGAAAGCAGAGACTGAGACTGCCTAAATCTTGAAAAGTGGAAAGCAAATAAGAGACTGAGACTGCCTAAATCTTCAAGAGTGGAAAGCAGAGACTGAGACTGCCTAAATCTTCAAAAGTGGAAAGCAAATAAGAGACTGTGGAATAGTATTGATAATAAAGAATCTATTGCTCAAATACATGCAACCAAATGATGAACCAAATAATCAAAGATATTTTACAACCTGAAACATATTAAATATGACCAAGAACATATGTCAATGAGGAAAACACAATTGAACTGTATATACAAGTCATGTACCAATGGCAGATTTATTGAACTGACAAAAATATA
This sequence comes from Atrina japonica, assembly GCA_030159075.1. Taxonomy (NCBI): domain Eukaryota; kingdom Metazoa; phylum Mollusca; class Bivalvia; order Pterioida; family Pinnidae; genus Atrina; species Atrina japonica. The sequence continues at coordinate 33,597 of BROG01000728.1, read as the reverse complement.
TCAACACCACTCAAATGATCTCAGATATAAATTTTCCTGGGGTCAAGAGATCCTTGGCTCATGGGTAATAACGGTGTGAAGTATGGGAAAAATTTGAAATCATCAAGGTAGTCATCGAGAACTAAGACAAAGCAATAAATAAAGATAGATAGATTAACAAACAACGAATCTGAAGATTAACAGACCAAGATAAATTAACAAACAACGAATCTGAAGATTAACAGACCAAGATAGATTAACAAACAACTAATCTGAAGATTAACAGACCAAGATAGATTAACAAACAACTAATCTGAAGATTAACAGACCAAGATAGATTAACAAACAACTAATCTGAAGATTAACAGACCAAGATAAATTAACAAACAACTAATCTGAAGATTAACATACCAAATGGCAATATACCCTTTCACGATAACTGCATTCCTACTAATATCAACTACGCACAAGCACTTCCGAGTGGTATCAAGAAGTTTCATGCTCAAAACATTTCATACCCATGACAATTATGACAGTACCCAGTTAAAGACTAATTGTTCCCTGTGTACGATTTAAATTTCATTGGGTATGATTTGTGTTGAGTATGAAACTTCTTCTTACCACTTGGAAGTATTAAGTGCGCAGGTGAGATTAGTAGTAATGCAGTTATTGTGAGAGGGTCTATGATACGCTTCATTAAGGACTACTCCCAGGTGAGATAATGCCGATGGATTGGTCCTTCAAACAAAAGCAAAATAAAAGTGGAGCTGATTTTTTTTTTAATTTTGTTTCAGATAAACTCAACATTTTTTTAGTCATACAGTGGCAGTCAGTTTTTAGTGGTGGATGAGGGATACCGATAGAGACCACTGGCCTTCTGCAAGTAAACTGCCATACTTTCTCACAAAAATCAGCACAGGTTTACTACATAAAAAATTGGATGATAATTGATAAACAAATGTAATGTCTACAGACAACAGTATTATCAATGGAAATTATTGGATTGTATGTTACGTTTCCATTCATTACAATGTGGTTTAGCATTAGATATAAACAGAAAAGGAAAGTCTAACAAGGAACAATGATGTGTTGTTTCCTTTCAGTAGTGAAATATGGTACAGCACTAAGTAAAAGAGAAAATAAAGGAAGATTAGAAGTGAAGTAAATCATGACATTTATACACCTGAATGTGGAGTTTCTTCTATTTGGACCATGTTTTATGTCACACTCAAAATGGCGCGCGCACACACACACACACACACAGAGAGAGAGAGAGACAGACAGACAGACAGAGAGAGAGACAGACAGGCAGACAGAGAGAGATAGAGAGAAAGAGATAGAGAGAGAGATAGACAGACAGATAGACAGAGAGAGAGAGAGAGAGAGAGAGAGAGAGAGAGAGAGAGAGAGAGAGAGAGAGAGAGAGAGAGAGAGAGAGAGAGAGAGAGAGAGAGAGAGAGAGAGAGAGAGCGAGAGAGCGAGAGAGAGAGAGAGAGAGAGAGAGCGCGAGAGAGCGCAGTATTAAGATACCCAGGAAGAGACCACTGGCCTTCCACAAGTAAACTAGCAAACTTTTCTCACAAAATCAGATTAGGTTCTATCAGGACTGAAATCCATTTTGACAAGAGATGATCATGAAAGATTTGATGGTTTTAAACCATAATGCTCTGACCACTTGGCCATAGAAGCCCTTGGACACATTAGATTACAACTTATTGATGTATATGTGAAATCTTTTATATACCAAAACCTGAAAAACAATGGACTCATCTTTAAATCAATGATTTAAAATAGTCCAGATGTGTCTTTAGGGATAAAATCCTTCAAGTAAGACTGACTTTGACATTTTCCTCTGCCTGCCTTCACAATATCTAATATTGTAATAACCAGGTCACAAAATGATTTTTAGAGTCAAAATAATCCATCTTCAACGAAATGTTTATTAGTGCATTTTTTTTTAGTCTAATACAGAAGTATGTGTAAATATGAAGCACAATGTAAGGAAATTTTAAGTTCAAAGTTAAACATAAGATTATGATTCTTCCATGCTACTTGGTCAAAACTATTAAACCCAACAGGTTCCTACTGTTGCTTAATGATAACTGCTGATGATAAATAAAGTGAAGTTGATCAAACCTAATCGTGTAAAACAACAAATACCTATTGAGATTGTAGATCCTTCAAACAAAAACAAATATTTCATAATAACTTGTTGTCTCTTAAGACATAGTAGGTGTCAGCACATTAAAGAACACTCACTGCTCAATGGCCGTAAGTGCCGAGCATGGGTCAAAAATTTGAAGTCCTTCAATTGGTGATGTCTCCATATGAGTGAAAGATTTTTGAGTGGGGACGTTAAACAACAATAAACAAACATAAGTTGGTTTCCAACATTGTTTATTACATTTTTTTCAATGTTTGGACCTAGAATTTCTATTACAAAGGACAGTATACAAATACTCTGGTCTCTTATATTTCAATATATAGTGAAACCTTCTGCCACTGAAAAGTGGTCTCTCAAGACAGGTGATCTCTCAAAAGAGGTTTTATCTAACAGATTATGTGGTCTCAAAAGACAGGTGGTCTTTCATGAGAGTGGTCCTGCAAGACAGGTTCCACTGTATTATTTTAGGTACTTACTATTCATTTTTGTTTACATAAATTAATCAGATTTGAAATTGTAGTGTTCATCAAAATACTAAAAATGAACAAAAATAAGAAAAAAGTATCCAAAATGTTCCTAACAGAACTATAGAAATGATAAAATATGATTTCAAACAACTCAAGTTAGGTTCAACACTATTTTGATTAGGGATTAATGATTTGAAGAAAAATAGTGAAAATCTTGCTTTAGGCATATAAAGGTACTATAGATAGTTATCCATGTCTGCGTTACAGTTTAACATCAATAAATGATGTCTACCTGATAAAGATCTGCATATACCAGGAACAGTGGACATGGTAGATGACCAGAACAAAACAGGACAATATTAACAGTCACATTAATGTAGTGTAAGTAGAATTACCCTTGTGTAATGGCAGTCACAGATGTTATATACAAATGGTTTCTGTTAATTAATTGTTGTCTGTTAAAGCTGTCAGAGGCTATACAATCTGTAAATTATTCATAGAAGGTTTAATATGACTTAACTAATTAATGCTAACCTAGATCATCTAAGTATGGTAATAATACATCGGGTGGCGTGTCCAAGTTAAAACCACAAGAATGACATTGTTTTCTTTATGCGTGATTTAAGAATTCTATTTAAAACTATCACATAACCAATTTAAATTCTTTTCCAATAAACGCTATTTCATGCCTAAACTTTAACAGTAGTTTCTTTAAGTTCTCATTCTTACTTAAGGTACACATAAATAACTAAATTACATCATTAAAATGATCAAATTCAAAATTAAACCGCAATACATGTAGTTACAGCAGATGTACAATAGTAGACCATAAATGAGTTTGCAAAATTTATTTTCACTATATATCATAAGTAAATTCGTGATTTTTCAATAACTCCTCTAGAATTCATCGTTCACCCTATTTTAGGAAAAATTAATCTACAGAAAGTTGAGGTTTTGGTACTCATATGCTAGAAATTCCATTGCAATCTCCTTATTATATCAGGAGAAATACATCATTCTTCATGAGAGTAAAATTCTAGCCACACCATTTTGATGTTTATTACAAAGAAAATGAATTTTATGATGTAATTCATAAACACTACAATACAACCATTGATACCCAAGTAGTTTGTGGATGTAAACTAATGAAAATATTATCAGAATCAGGCCCAGATTTCCAGACTTAAACGTGCCATTTTTCATTTATTTCTCATGTCTACTAAATTCAGAGGACAAAATCAAACAAATGCATAATCATTAAGAACACATACATTGTAGTGAAATACATTTTTGCGAACTCATTTATGTTGTACTACTGTACTTTGATTTGGATAAGTTATTTCCTAAAGAGGCTGACAGTGGTACTGTAGAAAAATGTGTGATATGAAATATAGCAACAAATCTTATGTGTAATATGATATATGGCAAAGAACAAAATACCATCAGGTAAAACAGCACAGAAATTTAGTGCTACACATAACATAGCAAACAAACCTAGAGCTACACATAATACAGCACAAAACCTAGTACTGCACCTAATACAGTGCAGAAACCTATAGCTGCACATGATACAGCACAGATACCTAGTGTTGCATACAATAAAGCACAGAAACCTAGTGCTACACATAACACAGCACAAAAACCTAGTACTGCACATAATACAGCACAAAAACCTAGTGCTGCACATGATACAGCACAGAAACCTAGAGTTGCACATAATACAGCAGGGAAACCTAGAGTTGCACATGATATAGCACAAAAATGTAGAGCTGCACATAATTCAGCACAAAAACCTAATACTGCACATAACACAGCACAAAAACCTAGTACTGCACATAATTCAGCACAAAAACCTAATACTGCACATAATACTGCACAGAAACCTAGAGCTGCACATAATACAGCACAAAAACCTAGTGCTGCACATGATATAGCACAGAAACCTAAAGTTGCACAGAAACCTGAGGCTGCACATAATACAGCACAGAAACCTAGAACTGCAAATGGTATAGCACAGATACCTACTGTTGCATATAATACAGCATAGAAACCTAGGGCTGCACATAATACAGCACAGAAATGTAGGGCTGTACATAATACAGCAACAAAACTTAAAACCTATACATAATACAGCACAAGTTCTACTTTGATGTAAACAGAAGTCACACATTATAATAGTTTGGTTTTCATTTGGAATAAAATCAAGCTTAAAGTTTTATAAGATCATGGCAATCAATATGTGAACACTAAATGCATCAATCATACTAAATCTCAAGTAATACGAAATAAAGATGATAACTCGAAAAAAAAAATTGCTATAATTAATATAAAAGTGTTTTCTAATTTGATCAGGCTGATTTGAAATATGCAAATTCACAAATTGCTTTGTACATTAAAAATAACTTAAGTATACAAGTTTGTACATGTGAACAAGTGTCAGATGCTAATCTCAAGAATTGTCAAATTTGAAGTGGATTCCTTTTTGTTGACACCTTTCTGCTTTCATGACTTTATTTAATACAGAATACCACTTAAATAACTGACACTAAATTTTACATCTTAAAGATAAAAATGATAAACCGTCTTGACAAGGTTAATTTTCTTTATCCTTAATTTACCCTGTGATTTCCTTCAGCTGAATTGTGTATCTATTACTTTCTTTGGTTACATAAAACATAAACTTTGTTAAATTTTCATATTATTTATCATAAGCCACAAAAGACATGCTGATTGAATACAAAATGTGTGTCCTGTGTGTGTGTGTGTGTGTGTGTGTGTGTAAATGTGTGTGTGTGTGAGGAAGTGTGTAAATGTGTGTGTTTATGTGTATGTTCATGTGTGTGTGTGGGTGTATTCATATGTATGTATAAGTGTGTGTGCAAAGCATGTGCATGTGTATAAGTGTGTGTAAATGTATGCATGTAAGAGTGTGTTTGTGTGTATACATGTAAGTGCATTATGTGCATGTATGTGCATGTATAAGTGTGTATGTTCATGTGTGTGTATATATATATATATATATATATATATATATATATATATATATATATATATATATATATATATATAAATATAATGTATATAAATAAAATATTATAATCAGATTTGAAACAAAAAACACCTTCCTTCTCTACAGCTGATATCTGTATATGACTTTTGATTATCTACAATATTGGTATATGTGAATGAATGACTGAAGCAATAAAAAAAGAAACACAATGGTTAAATTCATTGTAATTTTCTCTTGTGCTACTTAATTAAACTATCACACCTGCTCCTGTCGATATACTACAAAGATCACATCAAGTAACCACTTACCCCAGGAAAATTAAATCCTCCACTAAGTTACATTAAAGCCATTGTGATGTTGAAAACTATACACATTAAAATGTACCAAGATGGGCAAAGTCTGCCAATATTATATCATGGGTATATGAAGGCTTGTGTGTGACACACCTGTGCAGGTAATATATCCGTAATATACAGGTAAACATCAATAATCATTCTCCAGTTTTTTATGTTACAAGACATAAATATCTGGGGAAAAATAACTAATAGAAACTACATAAGATGAGATACCAATAGCTTATACCAATTCTTTTATTGATTTTAGTTTTAGTTGGGTGTGTAGGGTTGGAAATAGATCCTCAACTTTCATCTTCTGATTTGTTAATATTCATCAATAATTGATTGTTTTGTGACATAGATTTTCACCTGTTCAAAAGTCAAGTTTTTAAAAATACCTTTGTTTTGCAGATAATACTAAATATTCTTCAGTGAAAACCAGAAAAAAAGTCAAAATCTGTTGATTAAACACAAACATTATTTAAAACAACTGAATGCTTCATTGATTAATTTTTTTCACACGTTCAGACAATAACTTTATATGCCTGTGTGCGGAACTGGGAGTAAAGTGTTAACAGTATTTACACAATAACTTTTTAAAAGAATTAACTCTGTTTAAATATAACAGGTTGCGCCCATTTAAATTGTAAATACATATTAATATAATGTAAATACTAGCAGCCTTTGTTGCTGGTTTGGAATAATTCATTGATCTCTTATTTAAAAATATAATTGTTTATAGATGTATTCCTGATATAAATATACAAACACAAAACAGTATTTTCCATCCTAAATGTTTAAAACCTAATGCTACTGTGTATATACATTGTATCTATCCATTATATTTGAATAAAATGAAAGAGTTCACTTCAACTGCTGATATGATCAAATTTTAGTTAAAAAAATAAACAAGAACAATAAGATACATACTGTCAAGTAAATGAATAGATATATATTCACTTATTACTGGTTAAACATTTTATGATTTAAACAAAACAAAAAAATTACATACCACTCGTTCTAGCCAGTAGTGTAAAATCTCCAAATAATGTATCCGGTAGAATAATGCTGTATACCTTGATCACGAACAGGTAACTAATTTCTTATCAGCCACACACCCAAACTCACTGAAAAGAAATACATAAGTGTGTAGCCGATTGGTTATTTTGTTTTCATTTCACCTGGATTGAGGAAACTGTTGTTACTTTGTCTTGTATGACCCCTGTTATCAGCAATTTAAATCCGCAGTATACATAAGTAAATTTTGACCAAGATTACGGATACGTTCTGTATTGACGGAACCACGACACCTATTCTAAGATCACATTCCAAACATGGTAAAGGAACCGTTTCATTGCAGATAAGATTTTAATCCATCAATTGCAAATATCGTAATGAAATCGAGTACTTAAATAATGAGTGTAGTGTTTACAGTCACAGAGAAAGGGCAGAAAAAATGGTTAAAACTGGTAGCAGTGACGGAGCAAAACAGATCTCTCAGGAGAACAATATATGGAAATGAGCATTTTAGAGATGAAACATTTAATCTGTGTTGACGTCCACCTAATGGTCACATTCTGTCCTTACAAAATGAATGTTTACTGTACAAACATCAGATAACTAAGTTTTTGTGTGGAGGTAGCAAGATAATTATATGCGGTCTTCCTTCGTAAATCATACTCTGATTGCTTTATATGCCAAAGAATTAGTTAATCATGTGCTTACCAAAATAACCAAATTTTTAAAAACTATCAGCAACAGAAATTATGAGAACAATAATATTGATGCAGTCATTCTTTATTTATCTATTTTGGTGGATTGTAGCCTGAAACAACAAAAAACTAGACAGTAAGGCACAAATCATAAACAATTATGTCGACTAGAAATTATAACTTGGCAGAATTTTGACAATTGTAATATACACAGATCCTATCAATGTTTTTATATTTCCTCTATGTATTTAGTCTCAGGGTAAACCTTGTCATTTCTGATATTTTATATTTTGATGTATGCTATGAGTGTATAATATTTATAATCTAGAAATCATTAAGTTTTCTTTTTTAGTATTGTAATCTGAAGTGTTTCAAAATATTAATTTGTGTGACCTTAGAATTAGCTTTACTATTAAGTGATGATAGCTCAAAGTATAGATGTGTAATGGTAGAACCTTTACTACCCAGTGGTGATAGCTCTAAATATAGATGTGAATGGTAGAACCTTTACTACCCAGTGATGATAGCTCAAAGTATAGATGTGTAATGGTAGAACCTTTACTACCCAGTGATGATAGCTCAAAGTATAGATGTGTAATGGTAGAACCTTTACTACCCAGTGGTGATAGCTCTAAATATAGATGTGAATGGTAGAACCTTTACTACCCAGTGATGATAGCTCAAAGTATAGATGTGTAATGGTAGAACCTTTACTACCCAGTGATGATAGCTCAAAGTATAGATGTGTAATGGTAGAACCTTTACTACCCAGTGGTGATAGCTCTAAATATAGATGTGAATGGTAGAACCTTTACTACCCAGTGATGATAGCTCAAAGTATAGATGTGTAATGGTAGAACCTATACTACCCAGTGATGATAGCTCAAAGTATAGATGTATAATGGTAGAACCTTTACTACCCAGTGATGATAGCTCAAAGTATAGATGTATAATGTCAGAACCTTTACTACCCAGTGATGATAGCTCAAAGTATAGATGTGTAATGGTAGAACCTTTACTACCCAGTGATGATAGCTCTAAATATAATGTATAATGGTAGAACCTTTACTACCCAGTGATGATAGCTCTAAATATAATGTATAATGGTAGAACCTTTACTACCCAGTGGTGATAGCTCTAAATATAGATGTATAATGGTAGAACCTTTACTACCCAGTGATGATAGCTCAAGTATAGATGTGTAATGGTAGAACGTTTACTACCCAGTGATGATAGCTCAAAGTATAGATGTATAATGGTAGAACCTTTACTACCCAGTGATGATAGCTCAAAGTATAGATGTGTAATGGTAGAACCTTTACTACCCAGTGATGATAGCTCAAAGTATAGATGTATAATGGTAGAACCTTTACTACCCAGTGATGATAGCTCAAAGTATAGATGTGTAATGGTAGAACCTTTACTACCCAGTGATGATAGCTCTAAATATAATGTATAATGGTACGAACCTTTACTACCCAGTGATGATAGCTCTAAATATAGTGTATAATGGTAGAACCTTTACTACCCAGTGATGATAGCTCTAAATATAATGTATAATGGTACGAACCTTTACTACCCAGTGATGATAGCTCTAAATATAGTGTATAATGGTAGAACCTTTACTACCCAGTGGTGATAGCTCTAAATATAGATGTATAATGGTAGAACCTTTACTACCCAGTGATGATAGTTCTAAATATAGTGTATAATGGTAGATCCTTTACTACCCAGTGATGATAGCTCTAAATATAGATGTATAATGGTAGAACCTTTACTACCCAGTGATGATAGCTCTAAATATAATGTATTATGGTAGAACCTTTACTACCCAGTGATGATAGCTCTAAATATAATGTTTAATGGTAGAATCTTTTCTACCCAGTGATGATAGCTCTAAATATAGATGTATAATGGTAGAACCATTACTACCCAGTGATGATAGCTCTAAATATAATGTATAATGGTAGAACCTTTACTACCCAGTAATGATAGCTCTAAATATTGATGTATAATGGTAGAACCTTTACTACCCAGTGATGATAGCTCTAAATATAGATGTATAATGGTAGAACCTTTACTACCCAGTGATGATAGCTCTATATATAGATGTGTAATGGTAGAACCTTTACTATGCAGTGATGATAGCTCTAAATATAGATGTATAATGGTAGAACCTTTACTACCCAGTGATGATAGCTCTATATATAGATGTGTAATGGTAGAACCTTTACTATGGAGTGGTGACAGCCCAAAGTATAGATGTGTAATGGTAGAACCTTTACTATGGAGTGGTGATAGCTCTAAATATAATGTATAATGGTAGAACCTTTACTACCCAGTGATGATATCTCTAAATATAGATGTGTAATGGTAGAACCTTTACTATGGAGTGGTGACAGCCCAAAGTATGGGTATAGATGTGTAAGGGTAGAACCTTTACTACATAGTGGTGATACATGTAGCTCAAAGTATAGATATGAAATGGTAGAACCTTTACTATCCAGTGGTGACAGCTCAAAGTATAGGTAGAGATGTGTAATGGTAGAACCTTTACTATGCAGTGGTGACAGCTCAAAGTATAGGTATAGATGTGTAATGGTAGAACCTTTACTATGCAGTGGTGACAGCTCAACGTATAGGTATAGATGTGTAATGGTAGAACCTTTACTATGCAGTGATGTCAGATCAAAGTATAGGAATAGATATGTAATGGTAGAGCCTTTACTACGCAGTGGTGACAGCTCAACGTATAGGTATAGATGTGTAATGGCAGAACCTTTACTATGCAGTGATGTCAGATCAAAGTATAGGAATAGATATGTAATGGTAGAGCCTTTACTACGCAGTGATGATAGCTCAAATTATAGGTGTGTAATGGTAAAACCTTTACTACACAGAGATGTGTAATGCTAGAACATCTATTGCACAGTGAAGGTAGTTCATCGTATAGATGAAAAATGGTTTCGAAGAACTATTAGTGCGCAATAATTATAGATAGTTTATGGTATAAATGTGTAATGGTCTGGTAGAACTTTTACTGTGCAATGATGATAGTTCATATAGTATATAGATGTATGGCAAAACTATAATGGAACGTCCACATAAGCTCAATATTCTAGTCAGGACATTAATGGCCAATGAAATTAATTCTCTGTACATTCCTGTGAGATACAGATCTAGCATGCTGAATGAGCGACACAAAATTTTATGACAATACTGCGCACGGATGACCCTAATATAATTGTTAAAATTATCTTGATTAAACATTGTCTCATAATTTAGAACATTTATTGACAATTTCAGCAGGAAGCAATCCATTAACTGCCAATCACTTTGCCTTTTTCTGTCCATTCTTGACAATTCGTTGATGTATACTGTTTCTTTTTAACTTTTATTAAATTTCTGGAAAGCAATTACCAATAATGTCTCATCAAACTTTTTCTTTTAAATGTTTACAGCAATAAAATTGCATTTACAAATTTCTCAAATCAAAGACTTATTGGTTGAGCTTTTGTCTAGAAATTCATTGTCTAATGTGTTCAACGTTCATAAAGCTTCATATTTTTAACCTCTGTTTTGCCAGTTTCAGTAATTGCCATAATATGCTTTGTAATCAAATCATTTTACATGCATGCAGCATACACATGTTGAAGAATCTTTAGAAGTCATTTTACAATGAAAATGTTGACTAAGCAACAAAGTTTTAGATCTTTATGTAAATTGTTAATTACATTAAATATTCAAATAAGACATCGATGCCCAAAAAGGGTCTAATTTATCATCTGTATTGATCTCTGACCTGTCTAATAAACCTTTGACCCAAGGGGTCACAGAATTCACTATTTCTGTTCCTCTACCATTGTGATTCTTCTTACTAATTTAAAGAGGAATGCATGACCCTGCAGTGCTGTCAAAAGCTTAAGCAAAATATGCATCACCATGACAACAGATGGCAGCAAATCATAATAGGAGACTTGAAAGTGATATGCTTCAAAACAAATTATATAATTTGGAGTTCGAGTTGCTCCTTGCAGTTTTCATGTTAACAAATAAACAAATATGGGTAGGACTGGTTTATATTAATACAGAGAGGATATAAATATTAACTTGAAAAAGGTTCCATGTATATTTATTGCATGCCAGTTGTTCATTTAATAATTTTGTCTACACTTACTAAATTCTAAATTTGTAATATTCAAGATCTTGTACAAATTAAAGTGTACGAAAAAATTGTTTTTCATCTGAGAAGATAAGTTGACTGATTGGCTGATAGTCTTCTACTTAAGGTTCTTAAAGTTTTCCTATGTTCAATCTTACATCCACTATTTAAGCAAGTAATTAACTATCAATCTTTATCCATACATCATATTTCATTTCCCATAAAAAGTGGTCTGTTAAATTTGTCATCGTTTATCATCAAGAACCTGTTGTTTTTATACCAGTCATTATGACCCATCAACACCTGCATTACTGTCGATTGTCCTAAGTAGACCACAGGTATGTGTACATGACCGACACGTTATGAAATCTATCATTTATCCAGAAAACCGATAGACAGGTAGGCAAAAGCATAAAAATACTAAATGGTCATAAAAACTTCTGAAAGGTAACGATAACTTTATGACCGTGAATCTGATAGCACAGACTATTTAACTACTGATATATCCATGCCTGGTGGGAGAAGTACCTCACTTAGTAAATTATATATCGTATATAGATAAAGCACTAAAATGACTAGCAATGCTGACAAAAATAGTGTCAACTTTTTGGTACGACCTGTCCCTTCATCAGGATGAAATGAACGCGACTCTCTCTTTCACACGAACACACATACACTGACACACAACAAAATAAATTAAAAGCTCATAAAGGTTAAAATAATGTCATTTCTACAAGCCCAAACAAGTTATAACTTTATGATAACAGTCACAAAATTTATATGAACACAAAATAAACAATACACAAAAAACAACATTTGAGTGAATTCGGTATGTCATTATAATATATTATACCTCTTCATAAAATCTAGCGATTTCATTGGACAATAAACATTGAGTATTTTCCACTGTCTCAGTCGTTGCAGGGTGATATTCAGCAGGGTGATATTCAATAAGAATATCACATGCGCAGAAATGGATGCGCTTATGGTTCGTTTGTTTTTCCTTTGTTGTAATTAGATGTAATCTCTATCGATCTATGAGTTGCGAAAGAAACAACAACTAAAATTAAATGATTTGACAGAATTGATACATCATTATCATTTATATTTGCTGAAGTCAGCCAAACAGACATGCTCGCTTGAGGCTCAAGATTCAAAAGCCGACGAAAAGAACTGATTGGGTATGGAAGGCAGTTTGTATTACGAACGTGATGAACTTACATACATGACGTGTCGTTGCATGAATAAAGTATAAAAATAATACTAGGCCTACTGTTACTGTTTATTTTGTGTTTTAAGTAATATAATGGATAATATATGCTTCAATACAGTGGATTGGTATAATACAATAAATATAACATTGCTGAGAGGGTGTTAGTGGAAATTGTCACCCCTTGAAAATCATTGTTAACCGAGGCGAAGCCTATTTGAACTGGAGAATCAGCGGCCGATGGCGGTGTGGGTTTTGGCGTTATAACGGGGGAATTATATGGGAGGAAATCCGTTCTTCAAGAAATAGTAGTGTTAGGCGGGTTTGGCATTATAACGGAGGGCATTATAACGGGGGTGAACTGTATTATTAAATGGTGTATATTTCATATTAAGTTGTTGTTGCTGTATTGTTGTTTAACATCTCAATTAAGAATCTTCCAATCATACAGAGACATCACCAAATGCCTGTGAAGGACTTCAAATTTTGGCCTATGCTCAGCATTTATGGCCATTGAGCAGTGACAGTTCTCTAACAACACACTCCTGTAATACAGAACTCCTTTGAGGTAAAACAAAGACTGTGTAAGTTCCTACCATATACTGTACTATATTTATGAACAGAACAAAAAAAATAATAAGTAGTACTCATTAATGGTTAATAAAAATTTCACCTTTGCTTGAAAATAAGAGATAGTCATGAAAAAATTATTTCAGAAGGAATTAAAATTCACACTTTCATGGTATGAGGGTTATGAAGAGAGTTGTGATCCTTCAGTTATACAATTTTTCATTAAGATCCAATTCAATCTCTGGGTATTTACCACAGAGCTACCATAGATATGAGGGATTTAAATTCCTACGTCTACTTGATTTATTGTCAATGTAAGCAAATAAATTTGAAGACTTACCTACAAATAAAAACAGATTAAGGTTTTCAAAAAATATAACCACATTTACTTCAATCATCAATTTAAACGAAAGTAATTTAAGAAGGTGTAACAATCATGGTTAAAATTTCCTGTTATTGTAACCTACTTCTGGAGGTTAATTTAAAAATATTTTAACATATATAAGAAAATTAAGGTCACTTGAGTACTTCACACAGTTCAAATACTACACTGCCATCAGTATATAACATTTATTATCCTTAGGGGTCTGGACATATGGGACAAGCATTTATGTGATAGAAATCTTGCCCTGGGGTCAGGCACTTTGATGAGACAAGAGTACAGAGAAAATACAATAAAGATATAAAAACAATTATTATTCATTTTGCTCTAATTGAGCAACTTTGCTGTGAGAAAGACATAAAAATGCCATTTAAAAAGACTTAATGGTGATAGAAAAGGGAATACACAATTAGCTGGACATAAATAGATAGAATTCAGACATAATTTGCATAAAATATTGTTTTAAGTGATTATATGCCATTTAGTTTCTGATCAAATCAGAAGATATATGACTTTTCACTTTATATATATATATACACTGTATATATATATATATATATATATATATATATATATATATATATATATACAATGAATTGGTATGCCAAACTTATCACCATTTTGTAAACACCGAGTAATGTTTCTACTTAAAAGAAATGAGATAAAGAAATTTATAAATATTACCAATTAATGATAGGTTTTACCTAAAGATGTCTATGTGTGTGAACTTTTCTCTTAATACTTTACTTGCATATATATGATACACCATGAAAATATGTAAGGGCCAACATCACCAATTCTGTACTTCATGTATTTTAAATTAATCAAGACTACAGTTCATTTGCTTCTATTTTTGCATTTTTAATATAAACATCTACCGACAATTTTAAAAATCTTTAGGTTAAGACTGTTTGATTGTTTACGTGCATAAGACCAATGTATATATCAGCACCAACACACCACTGCGACCACTGGTACACTGACACACAAACATACCACCACCATCACACACACACCACTGCTACCATACACACACAAAAAACCACCACTGCCACCACACACCTTCACACACACACACACACACACACATACACACACACACTTACACACTCTAAATAAATTCACAACTTGAATCACTAAAGTACCTTAACACAGGTAGACATGTTATACCCGAGATTGCATGTAAAAAATTTAAATATATATGTTGTGTGTTATATTGTCAACCAAATACTTTTAACCTTTACTAAGTAAACTGAACAGGAAAAAGAAACTTTTCACTTGCAATGTGTAATACCTGTGTAAATAAGACCAGTTATCAGATGTACATTAAACTAACTTTGTTGCTCAGATATTCAATAATTTCTGATGAAAATCAAATTCATTTCAAAACCAAATAGACATCATCAACTACAACTACAAAAACAGATAACTACTACTTCATCCACTCCTTATATTCTTTGATCCTATTTCCAATCCATCATCATCATCATCATCATCAACATCTTTTTACACACACATATGCAAAAAAACATACACATAAACACACACAAATAAAAACACACCAACACACAAAACACACACACACACAAAACACACACACACACACACACACACACACACACACACACAGAGGTGAAAGAGAAACGTTGACCTGCGTCATGTACTTTACTACAAGAGTTGTTAGCATGCTTAGGTGACATATACCAAACATCATCCACATCAAGATTTGCACTATTCATTTTATATCACTTACAGATGTACACTTCAAAATGTCAAATGTTTACAAATAATATATCAAAAGCTTTTAATAATTCATCATATATGGGCGTATATCCTTTATAACGTCAATATATTTATTCACCTATATAGCTACATGTTTCCTCATACTTATTCTCAGACGTAATCTACATATTTAGTTTTTGGAATGCGCTACTGTATCAGTATGTTGTTGTTGTTGTATTGTTGTTTAACGTCCCACTCAAGAATCGGTCAGGAAAAGGCATATCTCCTAGTAGTCTGATAGTGGCTGCATTTACCATATTAACATGAAGACAGTCAGATGTCATTGAAATAATATCAATATGATTACTGATATCAACATTAGTTGTATCAACATGATTACTGATATCAACATTATTTGTATCAACATACCTGATATCAACATAATTACTGATATCAGCATTAACCAATCAACATGATACAAAAGATGGATGGAAATAAAGCACAAGAAATGATTTAGAAACACTATATTCTCACAAGTATACAATCAAGAGAATACAGTCCCATAAGTGTAGGAAATATTGCCATTATCCATTTCATCCTAAATCTTACCAAATTTAGTTGATATCTGAGGAAATGAACTCAATTCATGATTTTAACAAAACGCAAAGTGTAAAAAAACAATATACCCCCATATCACCAATTAAGGGTTGGTTGGGGAATAAAATAGATATAGATAAAAGCTTGAACTTACATATATGTTAATTTGAGAGAGATGACCTTGATCAGAACCAGTTTGACCCTTTCATCCTTAAATATCTAAATGGATTGCTCTTTTCTATTGTTTAGACCCATCTATTGTGTCCTGTAGGGTTGAGGAGGTTTAGATATGTCAAAGACTTGTGTTCAAAGTATAGCATGAAAATTCCTTGTGCAAGTAGGTCTATAACACAATGCAGAAAGAGTTATTGTATGTGTCATATTACTACACTTAAATTTCATTTTTATCACTAAAGTTTTGAAGGACAGAAGTATAACTTCAGATCTTTCCGCATCAAACACACCAATGCACTTTGACAGGTAACATAACAGAATTCAGACCAATATACCATATAGATGAATACTGTATTATACCTGTATCACAAAAGCATGCACTGACCGAAAAATATGGACTTTAAGGTCATAAACAAGGACCATAAAAGTACGGAATATGAGTGTCAACATTTGCATGCCCAACAAAAGAGTTATAACAATGAAATTTCAAAGAAATATATAGGTTTATTTTGTTTTCACCACGAGCACACTCTGATACCAGTTTACATTCTATGTTTTATATTCTTTATATATCCTCATAAATTCTCATTTCAAACATTTGCAAGGTTTTATTGTGTACATGTATTTCTTTGTAATGTAACTGAAATTTTACAAAACCAATTTAACGTCACACTTTAAGGTTCGGATATCTTTTTATGATTTTTTGTTACCAGTACTTATCACTTAAAGCTATTATTTGTTATAAAGATATTTTATTGTGGTTTGAATCATCATTATAAATTGGAGGATTATAAAGATTTGGTAAAATTATAGTTCAGTTTAGAGCCAGGTACTTCAAGCCAAATTCAGTAAAAATGCATTTGACTCTCTAATATCAAATCCATAAACAGGCTTTTGTAAATTTATACACTAACTGCCGAATGTGTCACTCGTAATTAATCAAAATTCAACTTTTCTTGAATTAAATATTTTTATAATATAATTCACTGATGACAGTTGTGTGAAGATTATTTCAACACTATTATCTCTTACAAACCACTCACATTAGGTCAGTTGTTTGAAGATTATTTTAATGCTATTATCTTTAACCAACCACTCACATCATCTCAGTTGTGGGAAGATGATTTTACTGCTAATGTTGCTCACAAACCACTCACACCATCTCAGTTGTGAAGACATTAAAGCTATTATCAAATACAAACCACTCCCACCATCTCAGTTGTGAAGATGATATTAAAGCTATTATCAAATACAAACCACTCCCACCATCTCAGTTGTGAAGACATTAAAGCTATTATCAAATACAAACCACTCCTACCATCTCAGTTGTGAAGACATTAAAGCTATTATCAAATACAAACCACTCCCACCATCTCAGTTGTGAAGACATTAAAGCTATTATCAAATACAAACCACTCCCACCATCTCAGTTGTGAAGATGATATTAAAGCTATTATCAAATACAAACCACTCACACCATCTCAGTTGTGAAGATGATATTAAAGCTATTATCAAATACAAACCACTCACACCATCTCAGTTGTGAAGATGATATTAAAGCTATTATCAAATACAAACCAATCCCACCATCTCAGTTGTGAAGATGATATTAAAGCTATTATCAAATACAAACCACTCCCACCATCTCAGTTGTGAAGATGATATTAAAGCTACATGTATTATCAAATACAAATCAATCACATCATCTCAGTTGTGAAGATGATTTTAATGCTATTATCTTACATAAACCACTCACTTCATCTCAGTTGTATGACGATGAAATTACAGCTATCATCCAATAAAAAACTCTCACATCATCTCAGCTGTGTGAAGATGATATCACAGCTATTATCCTTTACAAACAACTCACATCATCTCAGCTGTGTGAAGATGATATCACAGCTATCATCCAATAAAAAACTCTCTTATCATCTCAGCTGTGTGAAGATGATATCACAGCTATTATCCTTTACAAACCACTCACATCATCTATTATTACAGCTATTATCCAGTTATTACACAGATAATTTTATTGCTATTATCTCTCACACTAGCTCAATTGTATTTAAATTATTTTAATACTATTATCCCTCACACATCACTTAAATCAAAATACAGTTTTGAATAGCTCACAAACACCTCACACTTTACGCTCACTGCTATCAAAATTCTTCAATACTGTTATATCACAAACATCACACTAGCTCAGTGGTAATTGGATGATTTAAATATAATTACCATAGAAACCACTCACACCAGCCCACTGGTATCAAATTGATTTTAGTACTGTTATTATACAAGCCATTCACACTGGCTAAATGGGAGAGCAAAAGAAAATGTGTTCAAATTTATACCAGTCAAAATTTAGAATAAGAATCATTGGATCATTTCTTCAAATTTGCCATTTGAGTGTCATTCTCAAGTTGCCCCAGTCTAGATTCAAACCTATGATCTGCTGATTTGTGTGTTGATGCTCTACAATCAAGTTATAATCTGTGGTATTCATTTGTGAAATGTAAAAAAGTGAGCAATCTCTTAAATTATTATTGATATCTATCTTTGACTCTACATTATTGTTTCTGAGAAACATTCAGAAATATCAAGGACCATGTCTCCTAGTGTGGGAAAACATAATATTATTTTTTCTTACATCAAAGTTAACACAGATATAGAGCATATATAAGGATTATGGTTTTTTCTATATCCATATCATTAACTAATGGTCCTATAGTGTCAATATAATAGCCATAACAAGAAATGAATGTCCCAATTATCCCCAAATAAGCAGCCATCTTTGACAACATTGATTTTCATGTACAAGCTTGGCCAAAATTTTATTTTTGTGTGTGACATTTACAGTAATTTGATGAGGAGTTCAACATCAGAACATCAACTTAAAATGCTAAAGAGTCTGTATTTTTATATATTTAAGGCAAAGGTTTGTACAAGAAACCAAAGTGTCTTCAATGCTGTAGATATTTTTCAAACAATGCATGTTATGGAAATGCTATTGTACAACAAAACAAGGAATGATATTTTTAATTAATACAGTCTAAGTTATTATTTTGTCTTGAGAGACTATACTCTTATGAAAGGCAATCAGTTTTCAGAGACTGCACTCTGAAAACCACAAGGTCAAATAATTCTTTAAAGCCCCCATGACCTTAACTCTGGCTAACAAAAGATTATCATGAAGAGTTGTCAGATTCACTTATTATATCATTTTATGACATACTTAACAAAATTTGTGCATATATGCAATGCAATTGGTCAGGAAATGCTGAAAACAACATGATACAAACATCCCTAATTAGCGGTCTGCAGAAGACTGCTTGGTACACCAGTCATGGCTGTTCCATCGATACAGATATTACATACATTTTGTAAATCAATGAAGGTAAGCCAGTTTGTGGGTGGTATTTCATTGAAATCTGTATAATTCTTATTTAGTTGGAAATTAAAATTTGTATTTTCTCTAATAACTTTCAAGTTGAAAAGACAAAAATAAGTTTAAGGGGAAGAAGGACACCTGGTCACATGACCAGAATGTCAGTATAGTAATATAAACTGGAACTGATGTTGGCAATCTAAACAAAGATGACAGACGACACAAATTTGTCCACAAAAGACATGAAATGAATGGTAAATTCACATCAAGAAGTAAATTAAGTTCCTCTTTGTAAAGAAATTAATCTAACAATCATGTGTTTTTGTGTCAGCTATGAAACACAGCTTTAAATTGTCTGGGTATTTTGTCCCTTTGTCTGTTTCTCTGGGTACAGTCACATTTTGACATAAATTATCACTAATTTCTTATTGTATGAAACTTTTGTGAAACTTACAAGAAAGATTCATTTTGATGAGTGCATCGCCCAATCAAGGTCAAAGTCATGTTCAAGGTCACATAATCATACAATCTTCTCTTAAAGGACTTTTTGTTAAAAATATTCAATTTTGGCATACTTCAAGGTGTTATTTCTTCCCTATATACCCACAACTTGTTTTATTGAATCAAAATAATTGTGAACCATTCTAAATTGATCATTTACAGAAAAAAGTTTTTAAAAATTGACAACTAAATTTTTTACAGTGATCAAATTTAAGATTTAAGTGTGATAAAAATTTGATATTTTGGGGGTCATAGCTCTCAATCTATCATCCTCTTTACCCACAAACTCTAATTAAAGCATAAAAACACATTGATATCATGGCTTTAGATACAATTTTACCAATTTATATAAAAAAATATGAATTTGTAAATAAATGATCATTTTTTAATAATGAATAAGGCAGTTGATGAAAAAAATCAAAATTCAGAAAAGGGGCACAACTCTTGCATATGTAAATATCCCTTATATACCCACAAATGTTCCAGATTATTCATTCTGTCAGTTAATGCATTTATAATGAATAAGTATTCACAAATTTAGAAAAATTTGATGATAGGTTTTTTGTATACCCCAGGGTACCCTTCTTCCCATTAGGTATTTTGATCAACAATGACTCCATGACAGAACAGCAGTTGTACATTTTAACAAAAATGAGGTCTCTAGAGGTGAAATACAAAGTAAGTTTTGAATTCAAACCAAGGATGTGTACATTATACTTGCTGGCAAACAAAAACACACCAGTTTCAAATTCAACAAGTTGCATGTTAAGCATCCATGAATTGCTAGGTGATACACCTTAACAATGGCACTCAATCTTTGTTATGTAGACAATTTTCTCTCTGGACTAAAAATATTGGATAAAGTTAAATGTTCCACAAACAATTATCCAATATAAACTAATTTCTAATGCTAATTTGCTAAATAGACAAAATTATAATGAAGATATGATTTTTTTTCTCTATAAACTGTTTTAAAATGGCTTGGGAGTGGGTTTGTTTATTTTAACATATCAACCCCTGAAAAATAATGGATTCTTCTGTAAATTATGTTCCTCAAACAATTTTCCAATATCAACTAATTTCTAATATTAATTTGCTAAATAGACAAAATTATAATGAAGATATATGATTTTTATTTCTTATCTATAAATTGTTTTAAAATGGCTTAATTGGGAGTGGGTTTGTTTATTTTAACTTATTAACCCCTGAAAAACAATGGACTCTTCTGTAAATCAATAACTTAGACAAACTCAAAAAGTGTCTTTAGGGGTGAACGAGTTAATAGTGTTTTATCCTACAACTCAACAACTTTCAATTTTACAGTGGTGACCAGTCATGTCTTACAAACAAGACCATCATCCATCCAAAAGTATAAATGCACATTGTATACAGAGAGATTTTTGCCCCCATTTTTTGTAACCCTTTAGCCCTCAAAGTCATAGGATGAATTCAAAACTGGGTGAATTCATCTATTTTTATTAATTGCAGAGTCTCTATTAATAAATATACATTTCATTTTAATCAACAACAAAAATAAATTACTTTAAAAACTTTAATGTGACCATGGAGAAAGTATAATAAAATCCAAATAACCTGGCTGGGTGGAGTCTTGTGAACCCTATCTTGACCTGGACAAGTTTAAATTTTAGGTAATAAAGCATAACAATAAAATTACTGCACCTAGAGTATTCGTTCCTACTTGTCACCATACATACGAGGCTATCCATTGAAGAATAAAACGTTTTCCCACACAGCTTTTTATAACAGAAAAGTGAGTAGAATCATCCATATGATAATCAAAAGGTTACTCCACCTCACCATCTTATGCGAATCAGACAATAGATATGCACAAGTATTGTTTGTTAATTAAAACTTCACAATAAAAAGATTATATTTAATCACTGATAAAAATTGCTGATTGCTACACATGTTTCTTGAATGATTGATAACAAATTTAAAACAGGGAAACTGTTTGCAAGTGTAGTAGGGCAAAATTAACTGAGGATGAAAATAACACTGTATACAGTTTGTTAAGGTAATTAAGGTTACACCTGGCCTTGAACCCGTACTGACGAGAGGCGGGATATTTAGTGATTTAAACTGCAATACTTCAACCATTCCACCACTCAGCAGTAAGAAACCAAACGCTTTTATTTGGTTTAGTTCAAGTTTGAAAAAACACTAAAATGTAACTTATTTTTGTCAGCAAGCAAGTAATGAAGATAATTTACAGAGCTTCTATATCCTTGAACAGTAAAAGAAGAGAAACCTGTCTTGTGAGACCAATGTCATAAAAGGCCACCTGTCTTAGGAGACCACTGTTGTAAAAGATCACCTGTCTGGAGAGACTACTGTTGTAAAAGGTCACCTGTCTTAGGAAACCACCATCATAAAAGATCACCTGTCTTGGCAGACCACTGTTGTAAAAGATCACCTGTCTTAGGAGACCACTGTCATAAAAGACTACCTGTCTTGGCAGACCACTGTTGTAAAAGATCACCTGTCTTAGGAGACTATTGTGGTAAAAGACCACCTGTCTTGGGAGACCACTGTCATAAAAAAACACCTGTCTGGGGAGACCACTGTTGTAAAAGATCACCTGTCTTAGGAGACCATTGTGGTAAAAGGCCACCTGTCTTGGGAGACAACTATTGTAAAAGATCACCCATCTTAGGAGACCACTGTCATAAAAGATCACCTGTCTGGGGAGACCACTGTTGTAAAAGATCACCTGTCTTAGGAGACCATTGTGGTAAAAGACCACCTGTCTTGGGAGGTCACTGTTGTAAAAGATCACCTGTCTTAGGAGACCACTGTTATAAAAGACCACCTGTCTTGGGAGGCCACTGCTGTAAAAGATCACCTGTCTTAGGAGACCACTGTCATAAAAGATCACCTGTCTGGGAAGACCACTGTTGTAAAAGATCACCTGTCTTAGGAGACCACTGTTATTAAAGACCACCTGTCTTGGGAGGCCACTGTTTTCAAGACAGGCTCCACTGTAATTCATGTAATTCTTCATATATATCAATGGGGGAGGATTGAATATGATATAAATTAGTTACCAGTATTTTAAAATTCTATATGCTTTTGTAATCTTAAAGTGATATGAGCTTTCGTGGGTGAAAAATTTTACATGCCCATTTTATGTTATATATTATCTCATATATATCCAAAAGAGACCATCTGGTGGTTAGAATAACAAATGCATGTGTAAAATTGCAACAATCTTGCCAAACGTAACTTGTAATATCAGTTATTTTTGTCCGCCATACTTTGAGCATTGCAAATTAACTTTCAGTAAAATGAATATTACCGAGTGACCAATAAACATCTGCTATTTGCGGTTAATATACATTCTATTCTTATTAACCTTTTCATTTATTTTCATACATCATCATTTCATACCTAAATTAGGCAAAGTTGGTCTTTTTCATCATTTCATAACATTCGTTTCTGAAATTGTCCACATGCCGGGTATATCAGGTGATCTCAACCCATTTTTAACTCGTCCCGTTGCATTCTCGGTTTTATCATTCTTGACACATGATTATGAACTGCCCAACTCCAACAGACATGGTGGCATGATTGTAAAATATGAGGTACGCATACTTTTCACAGTTATATTGTTTTGATTTTGTAAATGTCAGCATTCAGGGTAACATTAAAGATTGGAAAAAAATTCTTTAAGTGACCCCATATTTTTATTTATATAATCATCCGATTTTCTTCAAGTATTTAAAATAGCATTGAAAAGCATATATTTTACACAATAAATGCACTTTCCAATAAAAATCACACCCTGTGTTTTAAAAGTAAACATAAAACACATAAAAATCAGCCAACATTAACATAGACCGAGTGCGTAAAGGACCAAGTTCCCCTGACCGAATTACGGAGTACATTTGATATGGCGAAAGAGTTGATCTGAAAGGTCATCTTTGCATACGCAAATACAGCTGGATTTTTTAAGGTATGGGAAAACTTAAATTCTAATTAAACAAATAACTTCAAAAAATCTTTTACAACGTTTCACATGTTTGATAATGTATTTGAACACACATCTTATCATATTCTCGACTATATGTTAGGGGATAAAAATAATCATTGTGAAAGCTTATATTGCTTTAAAGGATTTTTGCCTAACTTGCTTTTATATAAAACGTGTAAAAATAATAATAAATGTAATGACTAAAAGTAAGGGAAGTAAGTGTGATATGATAAAAGCAATATCAATTTTTCCAGTATATCACTAACTTGATAACTATGTTGTCTAAACTCTGAAACAAACACACACCTTCACACACACAACCACACACACACACACACACACACAGTCACTTCAAAAATATGTGCCAATACAATACAATTAAAAGAGAAATTCTATTCATTTACAGAATTTAGTATAAATTTTTCCCAATGCTGGTTTAGCAATGTCTAATTATCAAACCCCTCATTTTTAAGAGTATTTTTACAATGGTACCACACATTAAGCCATTCAATACAAAAATAGAAAGCCCAGCAGGGTACTAGTAAGCTTTGCCAACAAATTATATGTTATGTTGGTAACTGGAGCTTTGATAGTTGCTATGTGAAACATGAAAGCAAATTTAGTTTCGATTTTTCTGTGGCAGGGTATAACAATGTAAAAAGAAAAAGAAAATTACCAATTATTATAAAAAAATAAAAGCATTACTTTCTGCAGTATGTGGTCCGATTACACTATTTGTAATGTAACATTCATGTAGTTTTGTTTCCTGGTTACTATGTAAACACAAATCAATAACCAATCAGAATGGGGAATAAATCATTATCATCCTCTGAAATTTTCTTTTTTGATTTAATTTGTTTGTAAAATGTTAATAAACTGAAAAACAACAACAAAATGACTTCATTGCACTGAGTATATGGAGACCTATATTTATGGAGACTTACATTTATGGAGACCTATATTTGTACAGCAGAACCTATCATGAGAAACCACTCTATCTGCTATGGAAATGTGGTCTCTCAAGACAGTTGGCCTCTCAAAAGAGGTTTTATCTGAAGGATTATATAACAGTGTTGTTTTCAGAATGTGGTTTCAGAAGACATGGTCTTCATGAGAGTGGTCTTTCAAGACAGGTTCCACTCTATTACTGTATACTTCCAAATTTTTGCCCTGGTTATTTTCGCCCTTTTATGACAGAAAACATATCTTAATAACCATAGTCTCATGAATGAAATGAATGTCTAGGTTTCAGTTCTTTATAGCTTGAAAATTTTACCTTTATTTTAAATTTGCCACCTCAACTAAGTGTGAAAATGGGGAAAATTAAACAGGAACCAAAATTTCTGGGTATTCAGTATTTAATTTGATAATTCATCATAATTTGACTAATACCTGACCACAACATTACAGATTGTTGAATCATTTCTGCTTACTGTGATGTATTCAATTAGAAACATTATATAATAATAAATATCACACATTTATAGAATCAAATTAGTATTTCATATTTCCACACATTATAAAAGTGACAAATAAATCCTCAGATATGACTCAAGGATACAACATATACATTGTATATGGCCCTTTTTTAAAAAAAAAACAAACAAACAAACATTTGTCTGGTGTATGCCAACTAGTAGTTTCAGAGGTGGGTCAGTCGGTGAGCAATTTTTTTTTTCAGATTTGTTTTAAAATTGTTATGAAAATTGAATAAAATTTGAGATTTTTAATATGAAAAAAATAAGTGGTCAAAACTACATTCTTTATTGACTGGTTGTTGATATTGCGAGTCCATGGTCAAAATCAAACAAAAGGATACAAATCTGTTGTCTTAAATTGTATTTAAAGTACACTGATTTAGGTAAATGTGATTTAATATCCAATACTATACCCACCATATATTCCTCGTTTGTTTTAATGACGTTTTATGCCAAATACCATACTTAAAAATATGTCAGGTTATGCGATGGGAACCCAATTTAACATGGTGTTGGAGAAAACCGGGTTATATTGTAGCCGAGAAAAGACTATCAGCTATCCGCAAGTGGCGAAAAATCTTTAAATGACCTGCTGACGACACAGTGGGACTTGAACCTGTGCTGACTAGAGGTTATAAAGACTAAATATGATTTACAGAGGGATACTAAAATCATGAATGATTCCACCACTAAAAACCCCAACAAGTATTTTAACATTCTGGCTAAGAATACATCCATATTATACTATCATACTACAAAGATCCAATCATACAGTAAAATTTCCCAAGATTTCAACAGTGAGAAAAAGAGGGCCAATGATATCAGAAGTGTCTCTTGACAAAATGCATATCTATATACCATATGATAAAATAAATCTTGAAATATTTCAATAACATCTTACAAATCAAGTATTGATAAAGGATCTATAATTCAAAATTATATCATCGACCCTTGAAAAACAATAGACTCTTCTGTAAATCAATGACTTAGACCAGTTCAAATGTGTTTTTAGGGGTGAATGAGTTAAGAAAAGTTTAAGTTGTTGAAGAATGATTTAGATTGTTTATAACCCTTCAACTTATCATTTAAGTACACGTGTCCTTATAAATACACTTCATAAACCATTGAAACTTGTAGCACTCCAAACATATAAAGACTCACTACATCAGGGGAATTTTTTACCACATATTTTCTGTTATATATTACAAACCACTGTATATGTACATGTTCAGCCTAATTATATATGTCAAAGTACATGTACATGTATATGAATTACAATCAATGAAATTGCAAATTATGTGAACTAAGATGTGCCATACCAGATAAGAATATTGTGACTGGAATGTAAAAACAATCTTCATCTAGACAAGAGATTCATTTTCCATGCTTAATGAAATTGTGAAGTTTAAAAATATACAAAAGTGCTTGAAAATATAAGAATCGCTTTTAATTCATTGTTGTTTGACTTTAATTGGGACATTTCTATTGCAAATTGGTACACATCTGGTATCTGGTATTAGGTAACGGATGCCATGATTCAGTACCAATGATATGGCAATACTCATGATCTAGCAATTTGGCATCTTTTATGTTTGCAATTGTATTATATCATACACAAATAAAGACAACTGGTCCAATTTTTGTGTCCTTGCTCTTAGATAAAATGAAGCAACAGTATCATCACATCTATAAATATATACATACAATGTATACTTATTCAGTTCAGTCTTCTTCCACATTTGCGATATGACTCAATATATATGTAGGCCTATAAATATATATATATATAAATATAAAATAAATTGCTTCACAACAAGGTTACCAGGGTAACATTTAATCATCAATTTCTTTCTAAACTGTCGACCCATTTTTTTTTCTATTTTGTATGCAAGATGTTCTGCTATGCTGAATTTCCAATTTATATTCTTGTTTTTCTGATATCCCGACTAATAAAGATGGAAATTGGAGTAGCATATTGCCTTTCAAAGATTAGAAGGTTGTTGTTTTCTCACTGTCGATTAGATTTTTTTCATGTCACTTTGTAAATTAGATGTAATTTGAACAATTTGCAGGAAAATAGTCTGAAATGGATTAGTGTGTGGGTAATTTATCAGCAGGCATTTGGCATTAATATTATACAACAAATTCAGAAGCGTTTCATTACAGGCCTTTAACCAGCAGTCTTAAAAGAAGACATTGAAAAGGTTGGTATGACTACAATTATATACACCCCAAATATTGATAACCGAGAATTGTTACATTGTTCACACAAATTTCAATATTCAGACCAGTGAAGTACAAACCTAATGATTAATGCATTACTCTGATCTATGAGAACTGCATAAAACATCAACAGCAATACTGGCTACATTAAAAACAATCAAACAAAATTTTTTCATCACTTAAATTTTTTTAGGGTTACATTTTAACAAGATTTATGAATTTGAAACTGATTTGCTTAATTAATGTATGTAAAATACACTGTAGAATTATACAATACTATATTTCCACTCACATTGACTTGGTTGGTTAAAACATTCTTCTCATAAATGGGTGACCTATAGGTCAATCTATTGGAGGGAGGGGGATGTGAGGTTTGTAAAACCATTTTATGATATTGAGGTAAATTCCCATTCCTGGTCATACATGAGATTTCTTCAAAACAATTAGTGATCGTTCCATGTCCACCATAAGAAGCGAATGTCACGTGTCTTTCAGATAAGACTTAAAAAGCAAATCACATGTCATTGCAGGACTTGACACATAATGCAGTCCATGGAACAGGTCAAAATTTATGCCACTTCTTCTATAGCTAGTGAAATTTCTATTTCAATGAAAAACAGGTAAACAAGCAGTGTATACCACATTTGACACAGGCCTTATATAAACCACATTTGATATAGGACTTATATACTCCACATTTGATACAGGACTTATATACACCACATTTGATACAGGCCTTATATACACCACATTTGATATAGGCATTATATACACCACATTTGATACAGGCCTTATATACACCACATTTGATATAGGCATTATATACACCACATTTGATTTGATTTATTTGATTTTTTTTTTACGCCATACTCAACAATTTTTCAGTCATATGATGGCGTCCAGTTTTTATTAGTGGAGGAGAAACCCCGGATACCCGGGTAAAGACCACCACATTTGACACAGGCCTTATATACACCACATTTGACACAGGCCTTATATACATCACATTTAATACCATCACATTTGACACAGGCCTTATATTTAACACATTTGATACAGGACTAATATATAACACATTTGATACAGGCCTTATATACACCACATTTGATACCACCACATTTCATACAGGACTTATATACACCACATTTGATACCACCACATTTCATACAGGCCTTATATACACCACATTTGACACAGGCCTTATATACATCACATTTAATACCATCACATTTGACACAGGCCTTATATATAACACATTTGATACAGGCCTTATATACACCACATTTGATACCACCACATTTCATACAGGACTTATATACACCACATTTGATACCACCACATTTCATACAGGACTTATATACACCACATTTGATACCACCACATTTCATACAGGACTTATATACACCACATTTGATTTATACCACATTTGACACAGGCCTTATATACACCACATTTCATACAGGACTTATATACACCACATCTGATACAGGACTTATATACACCACATTTGATACAGGACTTATATATAACACATTTGATACAGGCCTTATATACACCACATTTAATACAGGACTTATATACACCACATCTGATACAGGACTTATATACACCACATCTGATACAGGACTTATATACACCACATCTGATACAGGACTTATATACACCACATTTGATATAGGACTTATATACACCACATCTGATACAGGACTTTTATACACCATATTTGATATTGGCATTATATACACCACATTTGATACAGGACTTATATACACCACATTTGACACAGGCATTATATACACCACATTTGATACAGGACTTATATACACAACATCTGATACAGGACTTATATACACCACATTTAATACAGGACTTATATACACCACATTTGATACAGGACTTATATATACCACATTTGACACAGGACTTATATACACCACATTTGACACAGGACTTATATACACCACATTTGATACCACAACATCTAATACAGGACTTATATACACCACATTTGATACAGGCATTATATACACGACATTTGATACAGGACTTATATACACCACATTTGATACAGGACTTTTATACACCATATTTGATATTGGCATTATATACACCACATTTGATACAGGACTTATATACACCACATTTGATACAGGCATTATATACACCACATTTGATACAGGACTTACATGTTGTATATACACCACATCTGATACAGGACTTATATACACCACATTTAATACAGGACTTATATACACCACATTTGATACAGGACTTATATACACCACATCTGATACAGGACTTATATACACCACATTTAATACAGGACTTATATACACCACATTTAATACAGGCCTTATATACACCACATTTAATACAGGACTTATATACACCACATTTAATACAGGACTTATATACACCACATCTGATACAGGACTTATGTACACCACATTTGATATAGGACTTATATATAACACATTTGATACAGGACTTATATACACCACATTTGATACAGGCATTATATACACCACATTTGATACAGGACTTATATACACCACATCTGATACAGGCATTATATACACCACATTTGATACAGGACTTATATACACCACATTTGATACAGGACTTATATACACCATATTTGACACAGGACTTATATACACCACATTTAATACAGGACTTATATACACCACATTTAATACAGGACTTATATTCACCACATTTGATACAGGACTTATATACACCAAATCTGATACAGGACTTATATACACCACATCTGATACAGGACTTATATACACCACATCTGATACAGGACTTATATACACTTCAGTTTGGCATACATATATTTAATTACTTGTTTATTTGAGTTCTACGTATCACTAATGGTTAAACCATCAACACTTTGTTCCATGAAGTCTCTCACTTCTAATCTGAGCGCAGGGTCAAGCTCCGCTGGAAACTTAGCTGATTTTTGTGAGAAAGTTTGCCAGTTTACTTGCACAAGGCCAGTAGTCTCTTCCTGGGTACACTGAAACTCGCTTCTATAACTGACAATTTTTTTAGTATGGCATAAAATACCATTCAAAATCAAAATCAAATACCTGTAACATGTTTATCTAATTTGTTTACTGCTGTTAATTGCAACACTCAACAATTTCTTGGTTATATCAGTTGTGCACTTATCTCTAATGCAGGAAAGACACAAACTGCAGGTTACACTCTGGTGTACCCAATAAAAGAAACACCAAACTACCTGACAGAATCAACTGCATGGATACAGGATTAAGCTTGATTAAATCAACACAAATACTGAAATATGTGAACCATTCCGTGGATCCCCAAAGTCTGTCCATGTATAAATACTATCCCCACAGCTTTTGATAATAACAAATAACTGAATACTCCCCAAGTGGAGCTGTATCAATCTTTGTGTTCCTATGATTTCAGTAAGTGATTACACTATAGCCTGTCTTGGCCACATCTGTACGTGACTCCAATGAATGGCAAGAATGATTTCCAATAATGATCAAGAAAAGATACAAA
The DNA here is from genome assembly GCA_030159075.1 of Atrina japonica. Classification (NCBI taxonomy): domain Eukaryota; kingdom Metazoa; phylum Mollusca; class Bivalvia; order Pterioida; family Pinnidae; genus Atrina; species Atrina japonica. The sequence continues at coordinate 1,992 of BROG01000728.1, read as the reverse complement.
AAAAACAAAAACTATTTGTAGCGAATTGCAGTGATTAGATATGTGGCACTGAAACCAAATTCTTTTTCTTTCTAAATACCACAAGATAGAGACAGAGTTCACTATATTCAGCATCAAACCCTTTTTTGTTATTAAGTTTTCAACTTGTGGTCATCAATAGATAATTGGAAGACATTTAAAGCAAAAAGAATTGATTAATTATCTTGTACATGCATTGGACAGATAACAAGATTTAAACTTCTATTATTTGTTAAAACTTAATTTTCTTTTTTGTAAAGCGACAATTTGCGATCAGCATCCAATCAATTTTGTGAATTATCATTAGAAATTCTATTAAACCATACCTGCATCGTACATGAGAGTGACATCTGCAGACATTGGAATGTAGGAAGATGAATAAAACTGTTAATACACCTTAGTACACTTAGGTCATCAAGACTCATAGATATATGTACAAAATAAATGTATAACACATTACAAGTACCTGTATATAACTGGAAAATGGAAAAAGTATATCATTATTGAACGCTTGAGTCAGAGGAATTTCAATGAATATTATGAAATTTTAAAGGTTTCTAAAGTATTTATCTGCCCAAAATTACAAGAACTTTAACAATCCAGGCCTTTTTCTATAGTTTCTCTGGGGCTCCACTGCCAGTGCAAAATATAAGTACAGATGTTTTCTCAATTTGATGAAAAATTTTTATTATTTGATGTATGAAAAATTAATGAATGCAGGGGGCAATTGCATCTAAAAACAATTCTAGAACATTTAAATTTACATATGTGCAAACTATTCTTCCAGCTTGACACAGTCACATAAAAATTCCCAATTGTGTCACCAATGGCATTTCCCCAAAATTGACAGAAAAAGGCATGCAAACAGATAATACTATAATTATACCAAATGCCAATCTGTATTTTGCAAAAACAGAGAATTTTGCTTTTTATGTCTATCTTTATTATTTGGGGGAGGAGAGGGTAGACAATTTCGCTCTAGATCAGCTAATATTTATCAATTTTTATCACTGATTAGGTTTCAGAAGAATTTCTTATATGAAAATAAATCCTTCACAAAAGAACTAATGAAGCTATATAACACTTTTACATTTACTTTAGCTAAGAACAAACATTTATCAATGTATAAAATTGCACAGATGAAATATTACATGTAAGTAACAGAATTGAGCTGACAAAAGATTTTAGATTTTTATCCTCAAAATTCCAGATGCATTAGATACACATATAAGTGAAATAACTATTTACTATGATGCAAGATATATATATATATATATATATATATATATATATATATATATATATATATATATATATATATATACATATATATATACAAGTATATACTTACCACTAATTTCAAATAGATCTGTAGTCTTCTGCTCAACATTAATAACTTTCAAATTGGTTACAAAAGTTTAAATGTCCATTTCCATGTATGTATCTATGCCTAAACTGTCAATCACTGACATCACTGAAATTTACAATGTATAATGTACTGCTATTCTCTAATCATAAACATACAGCTATCAAGTTTTCTGAAAGTTTCTTGCAAGTCATAAAAGAATTATTTACAATCCCAATTATGAAAATGACACAAAGCAATCACAGAAACTTCATACAGAGAATAACAGACATACAAGTATTGAGCAACTTCTGATAGCTACCGGCTCCTTGATGTGATCAACCCTCAATATATCCCTTGGCTAGAAAGTTTACCAAATGCATTTATGTAATGGTAGCTGGTACACCCAAGGCTACATATTGATTAGATTTTGAAATATAATTATATAACGGTTAAAAGATAATTACACAAAGAAAGAACAGAAGAGCATATGGAGTTCATCAAAAGAGTTGTAATTTTGGTTATCAGTCTTTGGTGGATACACCACAGGTGATACATTCGAAGATTTTTTTTTTTTTTTTTTGGATAGTTTGTTGATTCCTTGTCGCAGGTACTATGAACATGTGGAA